>JALPQI010003691.1:0-101020 GCA_025490895.1 Thaumatotibia leucotreta | reverse complement strand
AACGTAACTATAAGCAACTATGAGTGGAAAATATATACAACTCTCACATAGCTACATTTCGAAAATATCTTCAATTCAAGTATAAGTAAGCTCAGCTTTAAGAATTACGTTACTTTCGTTTGCAAACGCATCTTTTCTGCTTGTTAATATTAATACATATATTATTATATACCCCCTTATTCATAAACGTTTGTTAACTTAACAAGTCGCTAATAATTGTTTGTCCCTTTCGGTCTTAATAATGTGCCCATAAGAGCAAAAGGGACAAACAATTATTAGCGGCTTGTTAAGTTAACAAACGTTTATGATTTAGGGGGTTAGTCTTTGTTATTTAATCGTCTTTGGTGATTATTGCCACAGATTGAGCTGAGTAATCACATCATCGTATTACGCTTACAAGCATTAATATTAGTGCCAGTGTATTAAAATAAATAATTATAGGTACAATGCGATATATACCTATTAAAGAAGTGGAATGGAACACATATATTGGCCACACCATGTTTCGCAGATGATTGTTGCAGCGTCTAGAAGAAAGAATAATTATTAAACGTCACAGCTTGACCGCAACGTTTTCGATGGCTATATTATTATAGGCCTAATGCGGAGCGGCATTTACTGCCGCAAATTCGAGAACATTTTTCAAAAAGTGCGGGTTAAATTCCTGGGCTGAGTACACGTTTTTGTAAGTGCATGAATGCAGTTTATCTTTTTACTAAAATCGATCTCAGTTCCTAAAACAAAAAATCGCTATCTGTTATGGTTTCCAAAACCTCTCTACTGACCCATTTAGATTAATCACCCTGTACAGTGGATTTAGAAGGAGAAAATCTTACGGCCTGTATCACAATACTACTGGGTGAAATCAAATTGGCTACAACCAACAAACTACAAACAACTACAAACAAACTACAGCCAACTTATACTATGGGACCATCTTCGAAAACATCACTTCAAAATCTTCATCTCCATACAAATTATGAAACCAACTTTTGCTATAATTCATTAATATGTATCCATTTCTCCATGTCGTAGGTTTAAGTGCCAACTGACATTCTATTTGAATCAAACCTGACATTGTAATTTTCATATTTTAATTTAATGTATTCATTTTATTTGTGATCAACAATGTAATTCTATATTATTTCTAATTTTATAATAATTTACATTCAATAAATGTTATTGAACTAAATTGTTTATAAAGATTTACCTAGTGTACCCATGTATAAGCTGACAATGTATAATTAGTACAAATAAACGATCTATCTAAGTATCTATCATACTGATTCCTTACAAATTTGTATACAGATTAATGAACTCGATGCCAGAATTTACATATTTTTCTGCCAAAGTCGATATAAGTCCTATAGTAAAAATTGCTCGTAATCACGAATAGATCCAAAAATATTATTTTGTATTAACAATTTCATTTCACCCTGCAGAATAAATATGTCCGTTGTAAAAAAAATATCAAGAAGTGTCGCTGACCATTCGTTTATAGAAGATTAATGATGGGCAGCAGCGTCATCATAGTGGACACATTACTGTGATCGCTAATTCGCTTACCCAGTGTGGCGATTATGGTCATTTACCTCATAATGCATACCAGCTAAGCGAATAGTCAATAGGAGATGCCTACGTCCGACAGTGGACTGAGATAGGCTGATGAAGTGATGTCATTATTTAAGAGTTGGTTGGGATGATGATTACATACATTTAAGTGCATAATTATGTATCGAAAGAACCTCTCATAAATATATTACGACCTTATTTATTACAGAGAATTGAAGTACACTGAGGCATTTTGTTTTGTATTGTATTATATCCTGCCCATTTTTTTCGGCAACTCGACATCAAACGTGCCTATTTTCCCAACGCTGGCCCAGTACTTGTTGGGGACTTCACATACACCCTTGAATTTCTTCGCAGGTGTATGCAGGTTTCCTCACGATGTTTTCCTTCACCGTAAAGCACTTGTGAATATCAAATGATATTTCGTACATAAGTTTTATGAAACATTCATTTGTACAAGCCGGGGATCGAACTCTGAGGCATATTTTTACATAATCATCATCATCATCAGCCTATAATAGTCCACTGCTGGATGTAGGCCTCTCCTATTAACTATGCGTATAAACGCATTAGGAGGTAAATGCCCATAATCGCCACGCTGGGCAAGCAGATTGGCAATCGCAGTAATGTGTCCTCTATGATGACGCTGCTGCCCATCATCAATCTTTTATCAAATAGTGGTCAGTGACACTTCAATCCCTTAGTCGACTCTTACGACACCTGCAGGAGGAGTTGGGGTGGTGACAAATATATTCTTATTGCCGTCACCACACGGCTTAATATATTTTTACACTGAGGCATATTCTTGAACATTTTTATATACACCTTATTTCATATTTGACAGTACAAAAAAACCCTTGAATTGAGAACCTTTTTAAGTTGGTTAGAAAGACGTAAAAACGCTGAATATGCCAAGCCATTCAAAAGTTTACTAAAGGGTGTCCCAAGAATAACGCAAGATTTAAATGTAATGAAAAAGCATACTTTTTTCGACCAATTCAATGTTTTTTTCCTGACACACAAAGTACACAGAATAGGATTAAGTGTTATAATTGCAAATCGCCCAGCAGCCCTGGGCTCTTTGACGAAAAATGGTTTTGACCCAATTTTCTGACCGTTTTTCGTTCATTTCAGGGAATCCCAAATATTGCGATTTAACATAATTGTTTATTTTTTATGGGGTTATTTATTGTCAAAGCTCTATGTCAGCAAGCTCTCGGTCGCCCATGGTTTAAAGGAGAGGATTTCACACTGCAGCAACGAAATTCACCCATATTTATGCAATTTATTTCATAGAATTTTTTAACAAATGATTGCTATGTTACAGCAAAGCCTTTGAAGTAATTTCGCAGCATGCTTTACCATACTAAACCCTCTTTGTACTTTATGATTAAATCAAGAATTAAGAAAGTCAAACAAGAAATAAGCAGGTAACGTTCGTAGGCTGGGTCACTACCAACTGGGCTACGGAGGGTTACAATAAATATGTATTGAAAGAATCCTCTCATAAATTTATTACGACCTTATTTATTACAGACAATTGAAGTACACTGGGGCACATTTTTGAGCATTTTTATTTCATATTTGACAGTACAAAAAAACTGTTGAATTGAGAACCTTCTCCTTTTTAAGTTGGTTAGAAAGACGTAAAAACGCTGAATATGCCAAGCCGTTCAAAAGTTTACTAAGTGACAAAACTATTGATCTCTAACCCCCTAATGTTATTCATAAAACCGGCGCGACATACCATGAAGTAGGAGGCTCCAAGAGCCCTCGAGGCCCTCAGCCGGCCATCGAGACCATTGTGCGAGTCGAGGGGCTAGTCTTGCGACGAAAGGGGCCTTCCGTACCATGAGCAAGTGTCGGTTATGGCTGAGCCACACTGGATACGTCCACGCTATCTAAAGGTGGATTTAGACCAAACGAGCGAATGCACAATAATTGTCATAAATTCCCAATCAGAGTAGATACAAGTAAGAAGGAGTTGGGATCTCCTAAATAGGTAATTTGTGAAAGTGTTAAAAAAAAAAATTCTTATAAAATAAAAAAACGTAACATCATAAGATAAGAAAGTCTCTACTGTACGGAACAGGGTTATGTTTTCAAAATGACCGCCGTTTGTCCGATCCTTCCTCATTCTATCCCCCACTCTACGAAATTTACGAATTTCGACGAACCACGTTTTGTGTAACGAACGAATTTCGTAGAGTGGGGATAGAATGAACATTTGCTCGTTTGGTCTAAATCCACCTTTATATGTAATGTAATGTGCTGGGTGTGAATAGCAATGTACACTCGACCAATTGGAACCCTAGGCCACTCTAGAACCATGTCAAAATGAAAAGCCGTTTGAAATGTCTTACAATCTGATTGATAACGTTACTTTGACATGGTTCCTGAGTGGCCTAGGGTTCCAATTGGTTGACTGTACAAGTTGCAGAACATTCTCAAAATTGCGGGAATATGCTCGGAAATTTCCGAGAATTTTCATGAGAATTTAAGAGTAAGTTCTCATTGAGAACGTTTCCATGAGAACTTATAAAAAAGTGTCATGAAAAATATTACATTTCACAATTGAGTAAACAAGGCATAAAACACGCCTTAAAATGCATAAAACATGCCTTAAACGGCATGTGCATATAACGGTTTTGGCTTGATTAGATTGCTTGTAAAATTTAAATTGTTGAGAACATTATCCATAGAAGTTTAGCAACTTATGAAACTTCTCGGTACATTGCTAGGTGTGAACTAGGTTTGAAACCCATTCGAAATTTGGTGGCTAAGACTCAGAAAGAATTGATATAAATTCGTTGTGCTAGTGTGGTCAAAATCGCGTATGTTTTTTTTAATTGCAGTGTTATCTAGTAGGTAGTGGAAAATTCAGTGAATAAGTTACCAGTTACTTTAATGATTTGATCGAATTAAAAAAGAAACGAAACTAGCTATTCCTCTCTGAAACATCAAATAAATGTCTGCATTAGATTGCTACTCTAGATTTTTTTTAAATAAATGACTCTTAATTGTAAAAGGTAATCGTTATATTCTTTTGATAAAACGGTTAACAACACTTTAAATTATCGTTACTTAAAATCAATCTCGTTATGAAAGACACGTACTGTATTTAAGTTTATGAATGTTTCGTTTTTGATGCGGTTAGCTATTGAATACATTTGTATATAAAGTGACCCGAAAAACAACCTGAATTATTTTCAACGTCGGCTATAACAGGAGTATAAAGCGATGCAATAATAAAAACTTGTTACAAGTACGGGGAAATTGAACCATAATGTCATTGACGCAAGAGCCACGTGACCACGTCGGATCTTCGTTACTTTATCTATTTAGAAACACAGTTAAGATTTTGAACAGTAAAGTCACTACTAACGTCTTACCCCCTTATTCATAAACGTTTGTTAACTTAACAAGCCGCTAATCTTAACAATGTGTCCATAAGATCAAAAGGGACAAACAATTATTGGCACAATTAACGGCATGTTAAGTTAGCAGACGTTTATGAATAAGGGGGTTATTCTTTAGTGTGATTTTAGTTTAGTAAAGATTTGTTATTTCTTTGAAATGTGGATAACTATTAATTTTGGATGGGATTTTAAAACAAAATAATATCTTGAGTATTTGTGTTTTGGTGTTTATTTTGTTTGTTTGTTGTTTTAATTGTAGGGTGACATTCAAAGAACAGATCGATTCAAAAGGAAATTAAAGCTATAGTAAAAAAAAAGTGTTTTTTTTTTCAAATGGATTATATATAAATAAGATTTAAGAGCATTTCTCGAAAACTTAAAAAAAAATTGTAAGTTCACAATTACTAGCGCTAATTGGTTAAGTTACCCTTTTAAAATGTTGCTAACCACTTTCTAATAATTGATTAATTATTTAAAATTAAGGTTTATTATCTTTGGGGGAGGCCTATGTTCAGCAGTGGACGTCTTTCGGCTGATATGATGATGATGATGAAGATTTATTATTAGATTCGATTGTGCACAATATTTAAAAAAAACAGTTATAAAATAAGAAATATAGCCCTTTAATGATTGGGTTACAAAAGGTACAAACTTCGAGAAATGCTAAAGTCCAAGTACTGCACAGTAAATATATAACCGTACAAAGAAAATTAACGAAGAAACTCGCCGACGGCAAATAAGACTGTTTACAAAGAGCGTAAACAACAATATTTCCGGCCTAGTGCTACAATGGACGGAATTAAACGGAGCAATAACTTTTATTCGCTTTTGATGTCATAGTCGAGCTTTGGGGATTCTGAGATGTGCATTGTCTGTAAAGGCTGGGCCATACCGGATCCGTGTGCAGCTAGTGCGCGGGCGCGTGGCGTGGCTTGTGCGTTTTAGCGTAGGAAAAGTTTAACCAGGGTGCTTAGACAAGTTGCCAATCGCTAGCGCTTAATCGTCAATCGTAAACGAAAGGCAGCAGTCTTTGTCGCACTAATATGAAAGAGCGACAGAGAGGGAAAACTACGATGCTACTAAGCGTTAGCGATTGGTAACTTGGCTAAGCATCCAGGGGCCTACTTCTCGAAAGCTTGTAACTTGTAACATTTAAGCGGAAGTCCTTATCTAATTAATGAGGATAAAAAGAGACTTACACTTGTATTACAAGTTACAAGCTTTTGATAAACAGGCCCCAGGAGTGTATTTCTCGGAAGCTTCTAACTTGTAATACATGCGGAAGTCCTTATCTAATTAATAGTGTTAAAAAGAGACTTCCACTTGTATTACAAGTTACAAGCTTTTGATAAACAGGCCCCAGGGGCCTACTTCTTGAAAGCTTGTAACTTGTAATACAAGCGGAAGTCCTTATCTAATTAATAATGTTAAAAAGAGACTTCCACTTGTATTACAAGTTACAACCTTGCACCCGCTTCACGTCACGTCACTTATACTTGCTTTTATAATTTTAAACACTAACCCCATTCATAAACGCTTGTTAACTTAACAAGCCGCTAATAATTGTTTGTCCCTTTCGGTCTTAGCAATGTGCCCATAAGAGGAAAAGGGACAAACAATTATTAGCAGCTTGTTAAGTTCGCAAACGATTATGAATAAGGGGGTATCTCCCTTATTCATAAACGTCTCCTAAAATAACAAGCTGCTGAGTATTGTTTGTCCCTTTCTATCTTATAGATCTAATGATAAGCTCGAAAGGGACAAATAATACTTAGGGGGCTTGCTAGTTAGAATACGTTTATGAATAAGGGGGTTAATCCTGAAATATTTACTATTTACTGCATGTTTCATTTGAATTTTCTCTATTTTTATACATTCTAGTTCCTGTAAAAGTTTCATTAGTCAGAACTATTCATTGTCCGCTTTTACGTCCGTCCGTAAACAGACCGTCGGAAATGTACTTCTTTCCAAACTTGGGAGTTATTCTGATCGCCTGACGAGTGCTAGTGAAACTTTATACGTATAATACCCACCTTTGAGAGTGGTACGGACTCATGAATCGCTCCTTTTCAACCGACTTAAAAAGGAGGAGGTTTTAAATTCGACTGTATGTTTTTTATCATCGCACTAAACAGTTACCCTTTTATCAGTGCGACCAGCCATATACCTAACTTAAACAGTCACGTGTCATGTGTCAAGCTCTCCTCTCGCGATGGAAAATAGGTTATATTAGGCACTGGTCTCACCGCGAGCTACTAAGCTATGAACTATCGGCTATAAACACGAACAAAAGATACGTACTCCCGTGTAAATAAAAGAGCCACGGCGATACTCGCCCAGCTATCAGCTATCACCGCCGGGCGAGTATCGCCGCGTCTCTTTCATTTACACGAAAGTGCGTATCTTTTGTTCGAGTTTATAGCCGACAGTTCATAGCTCAGTAGCTCGCGGTGAAATCAGTGTCTACGCGTTAGCGATTGGCCAACGCTTGGTTAACGCTTAATCGTCAGTCGTAAACGAAAGGCAGTTACCTGTCTTTGTCGCATTAATATGAAAGAGTAACAGTGAGGGAACACTACGATACGCTACTAAGCGTTAGCGATTGGCAACTTGTCTAAGCACCCACGTCTTCGATTAAATAAAAGAGACGGGTAGCCGCGAGTTGCTGTCGCGCCAAAGTTGAAAAAAGAAGAAGAAAGAAAAAACGTTTATTCGAGACACAGTAGAAACAAAACAAAACAGTAAACACGAAATTTTGTCTCGAAATGGCCAAAACTCAGCATTTTACCAGCAGATCCAGCGGGTCTTCCGTTTTGGCCAAGTTGTGCGTGTCGCAGGCCACGTAACACCGGCCAGTTGCCCGCGCCTTGCGCCTGCGCACAATAACAGCGCATTGTAAAGAAATAGGTTAACCCCGGTGTCTGCGCAATGTCGTGGAGATATTTAGGACGCCAAAATCATCTGCACGGCGGTTTTGGATACAATTCGTGCCGACCTAGATTTAAAACAAAAGGTGGCTTGTGATTATGTGAAGTATACAAGTTGCGCTCATTACAAAATGTAGGTAAAATACATTAAAAATGAACATTCTAATTTGTAATTTTATTTAGAGCTAGCAGCACAGCAAAATCGGTGCACCCAGTCAGAAGTTCTGAGGTAACACACATAAAAACAATATACAGGGTGATTGGTAGTCCGATGCAAAGCTTTAAGGTGAAGTAAGCATAGACCATACAGAAGCATTTAAGCCGTTATTGTCTTTGACGAAGTCTGATAATTTTTTTTAATTATTTTTTTGGTGTTTTTAGCCAAAATACCCAAAATTTAAAATGAACTGGTAATTTTTGAGCAAATTAAGCGATAAACGTACTATTTTTTATTTTATTTAATTAAAGTAACGTATAAACAATCTAAAAAAACGAAATAAAAGCTTCTGTTTTATAAAAGGTTTTTTTTACAGAATTTAGAAGTTCATGATCCGAAATGGAAAATGGTAAAATACCAAATAGTTCTCAATTTTCTCCCTCAAATTAGTTCTTAAGTCCTAATTTCAATAACTGCGTAAATTATACCTCAAATGATAAAACGTTAATAAGGCATGTTTTCTAAAAGGTGTGAACAAAAAAATCACACATCGTTTTTTTTTTAAATGTTGTTAAAACTGGTACTATGACATTTATATATATATTATGTATAACATTTATTTTTATATTTATATGTATACAGTCAAATTCAGAACCTTTTCCTTTTTTATGAAGCCGGCTGAAAAGCGTGGGAGTATGTGATACAATTTCTCCCAGTCTTTCATAATCTGAATAAGAAGAATGGAAATTAATGCTCAAATAGATCATAATTTTGTTACACCCTGTATGAAACTCCTTGAATGTAATTAGTAATCTGGCGTACGCTATGTCGAATCCTTGTTGCGGTTGCTTTGTGGCTGTGTCGGTTAACACAATAATGTGTTATGCAACACTATACATTGAATGTGTACTTGTGTAGTGCTGTGTTGGTTTCACACATACTCAAATAGCTATTATCGCCCAATTAGAATCCTAGGACGCTCAGGAACAATGTCGAAGTGACGATATAAATCGGCTTGTAGATGCATTCGCCGATATAGTCCACCGATGACCCATACAAACACGGTTTTCCTTAAAATAGTGGGTTTATCGAAGTTCTCTTTCATAACCAGAGCAATCAAAAATTGCTCAAAAAAAATTAACTAATGACTCGGAAGAAACCTCAAATTATCGGCAGTGCTCGGACAAGTCATCGCAATACAATTGCAAAACGCCAATAGAACAAGATCAATGAGTCGCATTGTGTACAATATTATTTAATTATATTTTTCATTTATATTTGTTCACCATACATGTATGAAGGTATGTCTTTAATCAACTTATTAATAATATTCATTAGCACCATATTTTTTAAATTCAGAAATATCCACAATTAAGCTAATAATTTGTATTAGTCAGTGCGGGTAAGTCCGGCATATTTTATTTTGAAGGGAAGTCCGTCATATGTGTCTTATTCTGTTCAATTAGGGTCAGAAATCAGTTGGTAGACGGACTTTCCTGATAGACGGTCTTACCCGCATTGACATTGAAATTGTCACCACAAAAATATTTTTAGCATGCCACTTTGATAAATCCGTGACAGATTTGTGACTAAAAAGGTCAATATTATAAATAAAAAAAAGATTTCGACGAATTGTAAACCTCCTCCTTTTTGAAGTCGGTTAATAAATTACAATAATACCAGCTTCATATAAGTATTGACTCTATAACCAGTCTTGTCCTATGACAATATCTGGTCGCTTAGCCAAGTTGCCAATCGATAACGCTTAGTAGCGTATCGTAGTTTTCCCTCTCTGTCACTCTTTCCCATTAGTGCGACAAAGACAGTTAGCTGCTTTTCGTTTACCATTGACGATTAAGCGCTAGCGATTGGCAACTTGTCTAAGCACCCTGTTTCGGCGATGACTTGTCCGAGCACGATTATCGGAATATAGGTACCTACAGGCGTTTGTACGGGACAGCCCATGGAATGCTTGTAAGACCGAGCCGGATAGCCCTCAAGTGTTCCGAGGTGCTATCGGCGGAGTAGGCTGCTGAAGCAGCCCACAAGTTGGGCCCGCAAGGGCAACGCTCGCGGGGTTCTCGGAGGTGTGCAGCAGCGTTCCTGAAACCCCGCACACAGAGCGAGCGGTGGAACACCCCAGGGGTTTAGTCCGTGCGAGTCGGACATAACCACCCGGCTGCTCCCGGGTTGGGTGGTATCCATAACGGATTCCCCTGGGTTAACAAAAAAAAAGGAATGCTTGTAAGAAACTTATTTACTAGTCATTTTGACATGATTCTAGTGGCTTAGGATGCTTAGCCAAGTTGCCAATCGCTAACGCTTAGTAGCGTATAGTAGTTTTCCCTCTTTGTCACTCTTTCATATTAGTGCGACAAAGACAGATAGCTGCTTTTCGTTTACGATTGACGATTAAGCGTTAGCGATTGGCAACTTGGCTAAGCACCTAGGACTCCAATTGGTAGTGCGTACAGTCACCCGAATATATCGGAGCGGACAAAAGATAGGTAAAACTTTATCAGAGGCGCCGTATATTTACGAACTTAGCACGCGTCTCTCTTAAACATATTCTTATTCACATAAGTCCCCCTCACTCTCGATGTGTTTAAGCAGCCTTAAGGCTTTCATTAAATATACGAACATTTTGAGATTCTCCCTCTGCTACTGTAACGTACCAGACGTATTTTCAAATTTATGGTGTTGATAATAAGACACATGTCACGTGACCGACGGCGGCAGAGGTTTATATCAAAAATACATGTTGAATGAAACGAAATACAAGAGACAATGCATGCATAAGTTTATTATTTAACAACACAATGTGTCTTAAGTCTTTCCATATTTAGTTTTCAGAGCTTATTGTTACAAGTAGAGGCATCTGACAGTAAGGCACCCCCATACACCTCACGTGCCATCATTTTCCGAACTCACTATACAAACTGAGTGACAATGGGGATTTAAATGTATTCTCTATTCATTCATCTGAGCCGCTTTCGTCTGTAAATAACTTTAAATACCCGTACATGTCGCCTCTTCATTGTACGTTTTCCATGCAAATTGAATGAAACTTTCATTGTAGCTACGCAATGTAATCTGTTCTTGCAGAAATTGACGCAAATTCAGTGTTAGCAGTAAGTACATACATGCGCGTGGTGACGGCAGTAAAAATACACTTCGTCACCACCATTCCGTGGCTGTTTTGAAACGACTACGTGATTGAAGTGTTGGTAACCATCTGAAGATTGATGATGGGCAGCAGCATCATCATAGTGGACACACTACCTACTGCGATCGCCAACCCGCTTGCCCAAATTGGTGATTATGGGCATTTACCTCTTAACATGGACGTCTAATGCCAGCTCAAAAATGCCCCCATGAACAATTGTTCAATTGTGCCAAGATGGACAGAACATAGCGCGTTTCTTAACACCGCGCATATGTCGGCGCAACACCTTTGACAAATGCACAATGAATTTAGCCAATCAAAACTTTGATGGACCAATCACAACTATTTTAAAAAGGCAGTTTAAGTTTTTATAGGTTGATATTGAATTTCATTACCGTGATGCTTTGAAGAGGGGGTGACACATGTTAATTAAAATTCAGGACTGTTTTTGAAAGGCAATTTAGTATGGCGTGCGGCTTCCGTGTTTTATTTGTTCGTAGCTTCTTAATGACTTCAAACAGTGGACTGAGATACACTGTATGTATGTATTTATGAATTACATGCATTGTATCGGAAAAAAAAAACGTACTAATATGATATGAACGCACTATAGTTACGATCTAAATATCAAATCAATAAGATCTCAACTGGGCATTTTGAATTTAGAAACGGTCCTAGTGATAAAATAAATCAAAGATCGTTTCGGAGCCAAATGTGACGTCACTATTTTATAGTGAGGAAATGAACTGCCAAATAAAAGGGGAATTAAACACCACCTGTTGCTTTAAGTGTCGACACAGATTCTCGCGGATTTACAGTGTAGCGCGAGTAGACGTTGAAACAGAGTTACATACACCTCGATTAGCCGCAAGGATCGGACAAACGCCCGTCATTTTGAAAACATAACCCTGTTCCTTACAGTAGAGAGTTACTTATCTTATGATCTTAACTTATTTTATTCTATAAGATACTTTTTTAAATAAAACTATCACTAGGTATGTATTTAAGAGATCGCAACTCCTATTTACTTGTATGATTGTGAATTTGTGACCCATAAACCATTTAGAATTTTTGACATTGAATTTTGATGTATTGAGTGTATGATATGTTCTTCAGTTACCACGATAATTATTCATGAAATAAAACTATCTAAGCGGATTATGTATATCGCGATTATTAATTAATTTTACTTAAATAGTTTATTGGCGACAATCATTACATTTAGAACTTGTACAAGTAAGAAAGAGTTGGGATCTCTTAAATAGATATGTACTTTGTGTTAGTGTTTTTAAAAAACATCATATAAAATAATAGTACATTTCCTGACTAGTGCGGGAAAACTTTTTTTCGGCGTGGGTGAAAGTTGGAGCCCGAGTGAAACGAGGGCGACAATCACCCGAGTTAAAAAAAAAGTTTTTGCACGTGTAAGGGACGATTTTTTCATAACAAGTGCGTCAAAAAGAGAAATTTCCGCGCGTGAAGCGTGCGCAAAGTTCGTTTTTGCGCACTAGTTACGAAAAATATGTTAACATCATAAGATAAGGAAGTCTCTACTGTACGGAACAGGGTTGTTTTCTAAATGACAGGCGTTTTTCCGATCCTTAATTATCCGAACTCATTGCGATCGAGGTAAAGAATACGTTAGGTTTTACTCGATACATAGGTATTACATATCGCGCTCTCACTGACATATAGGAGCGAGCGCGAATAGCCTGCTTTACGTATCTATCGAGTGAAACCTAACGTTACAATACTTGCAAAGTCTGGTATGGCTGGCGGCTTATGGTGGTCCCGTTTTATCCATTTATTGTGCTACGCATCACTTTCGCACCAAAACAGAATAGAGAAACATTTTTATAACAAATATCTACTTATATTGATTTAAACTTTCACGATTATCACTACGGCTAACTAACGGCAAACGGGTCTTGATCGCTGAAATTATCTTGACGTTTCAGGCAGGATGTTGCACCCGTGCAAGCAGAATAATATGCTAGTCTGCCTGCGGTTATGGGTGTAACATCATGCACGAAACGTCAGGAAAATATGTAACGTAAATTTTTCGCGATTAAATTAAGACCTGGATGCTTAGCCAAGTTGCCAATCACTAGCGCTTGGTAGCGTATCGTAGTTTTCCATCCCTGTCGCTCTTTCATATTAGTGTGACAGTTAGCTCCCTTTCGTTTACGACTGACGATTAAGCGTTGGCGATTAGCAACTTGTCTGAGCACTCTTTTTGTCGTTAAAATAAAAATACCTACGTAAACTGGGGATTGTAAATTCGGTCCTAAAACTTCTCCCCACTGATTCTGACAGGTGATTAAGCAATGCAAATGTTTCATTAAATTCGAAATTGGAATGAAATTCATTATTAGCATAACGCGGTTTGTGGTGAAATTCATATCTGACACAGGCTATTATAATTTAATAGTACAGTTATCTGAGGAAAGAAATCGTATGGAATAATTAATAATTATATATAACTTTGTTAAGTAATAATATTATTATTGGGTGGTTCCACTCATTACATACGAAATTGGCGTTTTTGGTATAGATTTTAGTTGGTCCAAACTGCGACCATATACAGGGTGGTCCAAACCTTGACGTCAAAAAATTATTTTTAGGTTCCCTACGTCATGGGCTATCAGAATATACCCCATGTATGTTAGCCGATTTTTTGTAGTTTTCGAGTTATGAATTTTTAAAATTTTTTTTTTGAGAAATTCTGGAATGAAGAAATTTATTGATAAAAAAAAACTATTGGGTTTTTTTAATGTTTTCTTTTTGTAAGAGTATTACTACAAATAAAGCATTTACTGACAAAAAAATTAGCGTCCTCACTTTGATACAAGTAGGATAAAAAATACCAAATTCAAAATTTTACGTTAAAAATGCATCAAAATAGCATTAATGTACGTAAATAAAAAAAATAAAACATATCCCAAGGATTTTTGCTAATGCAAAGACTGCCCTAGACCTTAAAGCTTCGTAAAAGCAAAAAAAAGTGATACTTAATAATGAGGATTTTTCGCAGTAGTCGATCAAAAAAACTTAAAAAAGCTTAAAATTTTAAAGTAGTAAAAAATGACTTGAATAACTATACAAATTGAGTTTTCGTGGTATTTTCTGTCTTTGTTTTTTGATAAAAACAACAAAACAGACGAAATTTCACTTTATTTTTAAATTAAAAATTTAGAAGTTTTTTTTAAGTATATTTGACTACTCCGAAAAATCCTCATTAAGTATGTATCACTTTTTTTTTGCTTTTACGAAGGTTTAAGGTCTAGGGCAGTCTTTGCATTACCAAAAATCCTTGGGATATGTTTTATTTTTTTTATTTACGTACATTAATGCTATTTTGATGCGTTTTTAGCGTAAATTTTTGAATTTGGTATTTTTTATCCTACTTGTGTAGTCTACTTGTCTAGTGTACTTGTGTAGTGAGGACGCAATTTTTTTTGTCATTAAATGCTTTATTTTTAGTCATACTTTTACAAAAAGAAACTAGTTAAAAAACCCAACAGTTTTTTTTTATTACTAAATTTCTTCATTCCAGAATTTCTCAAAAAAAAATTTTCAAAAATTCATAACTCGTAAACTACAAAAAATCGGCTAACATACATGGGGTATATTCTGATAGCTCATGACGTGAGGAATCTAAAAAAAAATTTTTGACGTCAAGGTTTGGACCACCCTGTATAACATGGACGTCTAACGCCAGCTCAACAATGCCCCCAAAAACAATTTTATTGTTCAATTGTGCCAAGATGGGCAGGACATAGCGCTTTTCTTAACGCCGCGCATATTTCGGCGCAACTTCTTTGACAAATGTTTATAGAATATAGCCAATCAAAACTTTGATGGACCAATCACAACTATTTTTAAATGGCGTTCTAAGGTTTTATAGGTTGATATTGAAATTCATTACCGTGATGCATTGAAGAGGGAGTGACACTTGTCAACTAAAATCCAGGACCGTTTTAGAAAGGCAAATAGCGTGCGGCTTAGATGTTTTATTTGTTCGTAGGTCCCGAATTATGTTACTACATACTCGTATTATTAAAATTATTATCTCTGTGCTGACTTTTTGAACTAAAATACCCTTTGACATAGCTTTGAAATTCGTTATCTTTGTGCTGACATTTAAAACTAAAAACGATATGAACAAAACACATGTAAAACGTAACTAGCTGACCTTAACCCTTTGAAGAGTTTTATCCTCTCAGTTCCATTATAACAAAAGGGGAAAAGCGTAGAATTTACCTAGTAAATACCCTGCGATGTTCTCTTTAATACGCGAGGCTGAAGAGTCGAGTCCTAGCGAGACCAAAATACAGGGAGATTTCGGGCTCGTAATCACGCATGACAGAGTGAAGAAATATAATTATTTATTCCTTAGCATATCATGGGAACCATCGACTCAGAGAAGATCAGCGCCGTTGTCCGTGGCTCCCTGGGTGCTTAGACAAGTTGCCAATCGCTAGCGCTTAGTAGCGTATCGTAGTTTTCCCTCTCTGTCACTCTTTCCTATTAGTGCGACAAAGACAGTAAGCTGCCTTTCGCTTGCGATTGACGATTAAGCGCTAGCGATTGGCGACTTGGCTAAGCACCCTGATACGCATGATCACGGCTGCGAACCGCTTTGGGTTGTATTCGGCTTTGCAAGCGTGCAGCTCGGTTTTCTTCAAGGCTAGTTTACAATCGTGGTTCTTCTGCTGTGCCATACCACGAATTGGCTAGTAAAGTCTACGTTAACTTTTACTCGATACCTACGTAAAGCAAGATATCATCGCACGGCTACTTGTAATATGGGACATACGAGGGGTGATTGAAAAATTCGCGGCCTAACTATGAAATCAAATCCAAAGATTTTAGTTAATATTTTTATTTTTCTACGTAGTCCCCGCCGAGGTCTTTGCACTTATTCCATCTGGATTCCAGAGCCATTACACCACTTTTAAAAAACTTTCCTCGAGGCCTTCAAAATAGGTGTCCACTTCGGCTTGGACCTCGTCGTTGGTAAAAAATTGTTTACCGCCCATGTGTTTACCGTACATTAATGCTATTTTGATGCATTTTTAACGTAAAATTTTGAATTTGGTATTTTTTATCCTACTTGTATCAAAGTGAGGACGCTAATTTTTTTGTCAGTAAATGCTTTATTTGTAGTAATACTCTTACAAAAAGAAAACATTAAAAAAACCCAATAGTTTTTTTTTATCAATAAATTTCTACATTCCAGAATTTCTCAAAAAAAATTTTCAAAAATTCATAACTCGTAAACTACAAAAAATCGGCTAACATACATGGGGTATATTCTGATAGCTCATGACGTGAGGAATCTAAAAAATAATTTTTGACGTCAAGGTTTGGACCACCCTGTATAACATGGACGTCTAACGCCAGCTCAACAATGCCCCCAAAAACAATTTTATTGTTCAATTGTGCCAAGATGGGCAGGACATAGCGCTTTTCTTAACGCCGCGCATATTTCGGCGCAACTTCTTTGACAAATGTTTATAGAATATAGCCAATCAAAACTTTGATGGACCAATCACAACTATTTTTAAATGGCGATCTAAGGTTTTATAGGTTGATATTGAAATTCATTACCGTGATGCATTGAAGAGGGAGTGACACTTGTCAACTAAAATCCAGGACCGTTTTAGAAAGGCAAATAGCGTGCGGCTTAGATGTTTTATTTGTTCGTAGGTCCCGAATTATGTTACTACATACTCGTATTATTAAAATTATTATCTCTGTGCTGACTTTTTGAACTAAAATACCCTTTGACATAGCTTTGAAATTCGTTATCTTTGTGCTGACATTTAAAACTAAAAACGATATGAACAAAACACATGTAAAACGTAACTAGCTGACCTTAACCCTTTGAAGAGTTTTATCCTCTCAGTTCCATTATAACAAAAGGGGAAAAGCGTAGAATTTACCTAGTAAATACCCTGCGATGTTCTCTTTAATACGCGAGGCTGAAGAGTCGAGTCCTAGCGAGACCAAAATACAGGGAGATTTCGGGCTCGTAATCACGCATGACAGAGTGAAGAAATATAATTATTTATTCCTTAGCATATCATGGGAACCATCGACTCAGAGAAGATCAGCGCCGTTGTCCGTGGCTCCCTGGGTGCTTAGACAAGTTGCCAATCGCTAGCGCTTAGTAGCGTATCGTAGTTTTCCCTCTCTGTCACTCTTTCCTATTAGTGCGACAAAGACAGTAAGCTGCCTTTCGCTTGCGATTGACGATTAAGCGCTAGCGATTGGCGACTTGGCTAAGCACCCTGATACGCATGATCACGGCTGCGAACCGCCTTGGGTTGTATTCGGCTTTGCAAGCGTGCAGCTCGGTTTTCTTCAAGGCTAGTTTACAATCTTGGTTCTCTGCTGTGCCATACCTCGAATTGATTAGTAACGTCTACTCGATACGTGTCGATACCTACGTATAGCAAGATATCATCGCACGGCTACTTGTAATATGGGACATATCTATCATGGGTATACACAGCATGCCTAGCCAAGACGCCATTCTGTAATCGTATACGATATGCGATAAGTCACGTGACCATAATAATGTATGCAAAAATGGTCATGTAACTTTTCGTACGAATCCGTTATTCTCATTCTCTTACTTGTCGCTTATCGTACACGATTGCAAAATAGCAACTTGGCTAGGCCGGAGGCCTACCGCGAACCACAATTGACGTGTTGCCCTTCGCACTTGTGAATCCGTACGCACGTGAGACAGGGAGGCAAAATTTCGGTCATGGTTCGCGACAGGTCATCAACTGAAATACGTTTGACTCTCAACTCGCAATGGGAATAAAACCAGTTTAATTTCGAAACTTATTTCGTGATATAAACGCTGCAATATCCAGGCTGCAAAGCTGTTCAGAGTGCAGGGATTAAATTGAAAAATGACAGGACTGGCAAACTGTCTCGCTTGATTACTTTTCTGGACGGTATTTACTCCTGTTTCGTTCGTCGAGTTTTACATCAAATGTAAGTATGAAATTTAAATCGTGAACTTTAATATATCTTTCTATCAGAAGTGTCCTATACTTTTGCACCAATAGTTCCGACCCGACCCCTAATTATAAATTTTACATAGCATACATAACTTTACATTACATTATATATACATAACTTTACTAACTAGGCAACGGAGGCTGGCAATGTAAATGTAGAGGTACTTGATAATAATACTGAAGGTGTTGTCATCTCTGTATAACCTTTTTCTCAGATATGCCACCGTTTGTCCTGAAAGCTAGGACAACCTTGTATAAAAATACTCTCCTCATTATATCATATTACGGTCACACCGTATCAACCGACAGTGGTACAGTCAAAGACAAAATAAGGTGTACCTACACAAAAATGTTCAAAAATATGTCCTAATGCACTCTAATTCTGTGTAATAAGATCGTCGTAACATATTTATGAGCGGATTCTTTCGATACTTATTTTTGCACTTGACTGTACTAACTGCCTGTTTCACAATTGGCTATGTAAAGTTTTCTGAAGGTATGATTTTTTTCCTGATAGCCGTCGTCTTAAGTTTCAAGCAAATGCGGCTCTTTGATATTAATTTCCAATAAATTGTATTTTTTTTAAGTGAGTGAGGTGACATATGTGCAGTTCTATGGATGAATATAGCCTAATGCGTTCGTCCGCAATCAGTACAATGAAATAGAAAAAAAATTCTGTCAACGTCAATGTCACTCCTGTCATTCATTTTTATTTTTATTTCATTGTACTTGCCGCGGACGAAAGAATTAGGCTCTGTTCATCCATAAAACTGCACAAATGTCATCTTAATCACTTCAAAAAAGTTTGCTTACAAATTATAGTACATAAAAATAAAAAAACCGCATTTTCTTGAACCTTATGATGACGGCTATCAGAAAAAAATATAATTTTCATACCTTCAGAAAACTTTACATAGCCAATTCTGAGATAAATATATCCGTCAGATAAACTATCACGTTTTCTGAAGGATGTAAAAGAAAAGGACAGCTACTATTTATCTGACTGATATATTTTAATCAGGGATGGTAAAACAGACAGAAGTGTTATTATTATGAAAGTAACAATAAGGGTTGAAAATGGGTTTCTTCAGCAATGTCGGTGCTGACACGAGTTAAAAAACCTACGTTTCAATACAAATATCACTCTATCGACCATCCTAAAGACCATCTCAGGAAATAAAGACCGTGCAGAAAAGAAGGTACCTTCGTGCAATATAATTCCGAGATCAATTCCGAGAGAGGTGATTTCCAAAAAAATCTCGAAAAGATACTAAAATAATATGCCCCAAAATTTTCATTGTAAATTTCAATTTCCGTTACGCGACACTAGTTAGTAAGTTCATAAAATAACGTGATGTACCTAATAGATATGTTACTACATTTTTTTTATTGTAATCGAACCTGATTCGAATGAGCACGTCCAGATCTGGAAGAATCAGATTCCTGTTTTTTTTTGGAAAACGTCTGGATGCTGAAAATACACGTGCGGCTGATCACCGTCTAAAGACGTCGAGGATTGTATGTTACGTCCTCCTGGGTCACCATTTAAAACGCAGTTTTATTCAATTAAAATTCGCAAATCTTTGGATTTCCATATAGAAACGTGGCCTTTCCAAGGTTAGTTAGGCCATTAGTATTACGTACCCACGTAACCCATTACGTGGGTACGTAATACTAATCATGATAGTAGAGCGTGCGCGATACTTTCTTCTAGCAAACCGTGCAACTGTTGCCTCCTGTATGATGTGACAGAAGACGACAAAAAATAGTACATTTCGATACAAGTGCAAAAAAAATTTTTTGGACGAGTGTGAAAGGGCGATAATCTCCCGAGTTAAAAAGAAGTTTTTACACGTGTATCGAAAGACTTTTTTCATAACAAGTGCCTTAAAAAGAGAAATTTACGCACGCGAAGCGAGATTGGTAGATAGAGATAAAACATCGAACTAATGAAGGTATTGTAGCTCTGAATAAGGGTAAATAGATTGCAGCATATGGCACATACATTTTCCCGGGACCAGGTCATGGTCACTCGCTGAAGAATAATTTTGTTCATCAAAGCCTTTGTTCGGTGCACACGAGCGATTGATCACTTCCGATAGACTACGCGAAGCGACTCGTGATCGCCATACACGCTTATGATTCGATTTCTAGTATTGGGGCATTTTCATTTTTAAGGAGACCCAATTAGATTGAGATTCAATAACTGCAGTCAGGTTTGTAACGACAATCAAATACGACCAGGGACCGAAACCGGTATTTTACAAAAACCTCGAAATATACCAATATTTTAAAATGTTTTATACTCTTTATGTACTACTCAATATTTTTATGTAATTTACAATAACAATACATTAAAAAAAAAACCTTAACTAAAAATAAATGAACTATTACGATTTACAATATCATATTTTTAAATCACTCCATTAACTTAGAATTTATATACCGAAGAACAAAAAAGGACGAAAAAAGAATCGTTATTTTGTATGGAGAAAATAACTGTTCCGGTCCCTGAATACGACAACATGGTGACTGATGTTTTTATATTATAATATCGCTCAAAGTTTGTAAATGTAACACCAAAACCGAGTTTTTATTGGAATGTATTGCTTAGTTGTCGTTGAAAACCTGAATAAAGTTAAGCTTTTGTAATAAGACTCTAATTGGGTGTTCCTAAAAGTTTAAAGCTCATTATGCCTTTGGCCCATTGGTCAGCAATCTTGATTTGGCATTAGACCTATATTTTAGATATAAAGGACTTACGTTATTTTGCTTTAATAATGAATACCTATATACAAGTGATATATGTATTTTAGAATCTCACAATACCTACCTGATGACACTCAGCCTCCGTAGCCTAGTTGGTAGTGACCCTGCCTACGAAGCTGGAGGTTCCGGGTTCGAATCCCTGCGAGGGCATTATTTGTGTATTTATTTATCACAAATATTTGTTCCATGGTCATGGCTGTTTATATATTTAAGTATTTATATGTATCTATACATATATCATATGTATCGTCGCCTAGTACCCACATCACAAGCCTTAATTGAGCTTACCGTGGGACTAGGTTGATTTGTGTAAGATGTCCCAAGATATTTATTTTATTTATTTATTTCCACAAGTGCTGATAAATGTCTTTCGTAAGACTGACGTTGATTTACCTACTCCAAAAAGCTATCATCTAAGATCAATAGCCATGCCAAAAATCATACAAACTGACTTAACGATACGAACATACAAAGGTAAGCAATGAATTCTTAATAACACGTATAATAGTCACCCAACTAAATACATAGAGTAAAATGACGATAACATATAATACTAAGACGTCAAAAATAAATTGAAGTGCAAATGTCGTAACATTGGAAGAGATAATTGAGGATACCTGTTTCTCCTACAAAGATTTTCAAATATTCTAAGGGGTAGTGACAATGAGTAAGTATAAATAACAAGAATAAAAGGAAACAATAAAAAAATGCAAATTCTCCAATTTGTCAAACTTATTGTCTTACTCGACAAGTGATCTATGACCTGAACTATGAAACATTTATCGAGCTTCAGGTTAATTTCCATCAGTAGGGTTGTCACAACTTTTCAATAAAGTTGAAATTAAATATCTTACGCAAGTTTAAAACTTTAGACAAAGCTTCCCGAGTCTTTTATTATTATACTGTCACGTGATCCACCCAATCTATTTACTCATAGTTAGTGTTACTTTTGTAGAATCTAAGGCCGCCAATCCTCAAGATATACTGTGGTACTTATGGAGAACCTGTGGAATATGAATTGTCGTTATACAGGTAAATTCACTAAAGCTGGCACGAATGGAATGAATGACATCTACCATTGTGTGACATCCACGCATAGATGCTTCCTGTCACTTACTCGATCCATTCGTGCCAGTTTTCGTGAATTTACCTATATCTCTCGTCGCCGACATGGCGAATCGTCCTGTTTAATTTTATCTTTGGGAATTATTATTTTGTTCTTACCTATTAGGCCGTGTGGTGACGGCAGTAAGAATACATTTGTCACCACCCCTACTCTTCCCGCGGGTGTTGTAAAAGCCGACTAAGGGATTAAAGTGTCACTGACCATCCTTTGATACAAGATTGATGATGGGCAGCAGCGTCATCATAGTGGACACATTACTGCGATCGCCAATCCGTTTGCCCAGCGTGGCGATTATGGGCATTTACCTCCTAATGCGTCTATACGCATAGTATAGTTAATAGGAGAGGCCTACGACCAGCAGTGGACTGAGATAGGCTGATGAAGTAAGTAAGTCTTACCTATCAATTACGCCACAAGAAGCCACACCATGAGTTGAAACGTAAAGGATACGATAGGTTTTACTCGATACTTACAGCATTCTATCGAACTCGTATTGACTTGTTGGAGCGAGCACGATGGCCAGGGGCCCATTTCTCGAAAGCTTGTAACTTGTAATACAAGCGGAAGTCCTTATCTAATTAATAGTGTTAAAGAAAGACGTCCACTTGTAATACAAGTTACAAGCTTTCGAGAAACGGGCCCCCTGCTTTACGTATCGCGTAAGCTAACGCAAACCTTAGATGCCTGGCAAGTCATGGTACGGCTGCAGTAGCAGTACCAGGGTGCTTAGACAAGTTACCAATCGCTAACGCTTAATCGTCAATCGTAAACGAAAGGCAGCTAACTGTCTTTGTCGCACTAATGCGAAAGTGTGACAGAGAGGGAAAACTACGATACGCTACTAAGCGTTAGCGATTGGCAACTTGGCTAAACATCCAGGGTGCTTAGACAAGTTGCCAATCGCTAACGCTTAATCCTCAATCGTAAACGAAAGGCAGCTCTGTCTTTGTCGCAATAATACGAAAAAGTGACAGAGAGGGAAAACTACGATACGCTACTAAGCGTTAGCGATTGGAAACTTGGCTAAGCATCCAGGGTGCTTAGACAAGTTACCAATCGCTAACGCTTAATCGTCAATCGTAAACGAAAGGCAGCTAACTGTCTTTGTCGCACTAATACGAAAGAGTGACAGAGAGGGAAAACTACGATACGCTACTAAGCGTTAGCGGGCAACTTGGCTATGCATCCAGGACTTTGTAAGTATCGGTAACGTTAGGTTTTACTCGATACGTAAAGCAGGCCATCGCACTCGCTCCAATATGTCAGTGCGAGTGTGAAAGGTGGACTTTACATATCGAGTAACCGCTAATATTAAACTTTACTTGCCAATTCTGGTAAGCGCAGTAACAACCCTGATTTCGTAAAAGCTCACACGTGCGAGATAAAATCCAACAATGTACGCAATACTTAGGTATAAACGAATATGCGTAGTGTTCGTTAAACAGCCATCAGAAATCATGGCCAGGCCACGACATTGGTCTAAAGGTCTTCGCACATTATAATAACTCCACACCAACGCGGCAGCAACTCTACTCATACTGTTGATGAGTAGTCAACTGGCTGATCCACCCAATGGTCACTAATGAACAATGCGGCGTGAGCGAGTGGGCAATGCAAATAGACAGTCTTAATCTACGAACAATTAAAACATGGAAGCCGCACGCCATACTACCATGATTTTCAAAAACGGTCCTGAATTTTAGTTGACAAGTGTCACTCCCTTTTCAATGCATCACGGCAATGAATTTCAATATCAGCCTATAAAAAATTTAACCGCCATTTAAAAATAGTTGTGATTGGTTCATCAAAGTTTTGATTGGATATATTCTTTAAGCATTTTGTCAAAGATGTTGCGCCGACATATGCGCGGTTTTAAGAAAAGCGCTGTGTCCTGCCCATCTTGCCACAATTGAACAACTGTTTTTGGGGCATTTTTGAGCTGGCGTTAGACGTCCATGTTATATGTATGTGGTCGCAGGTCTTAATAATTCGGGTTAAAAAAAAACAATAATCAACAAATAAAAAAAATACTCAAATTTATTTCTCTAAGATCCCAGAATCAGATCCCGATTAGATTAGGTGGCAACGAGACAATGTCGGGGTTATACGAGTAGGTTTAATAGAAGGTACCCGTTAAATAAAAATTCGAAAATTCTCGGAGATATTGAGTAACATACATACAAAAATTTTGTCGAACACAGAACCTCCTTTTTTGACGTCGGTCAAAAAGAGGAGATTGGAATCACTGTAAGCGAACATAGGCTGTGTCCATCACAAGTGGGGTGGGGTGGCAAGGTCGATAGGACAATAATTGTGATCCATCTGTGCCGTACAGTCGGTTGCAATAACTAGCTTACAGAAGCCGTGAAGTACGCGATTGCTGGCGAGGAGTTTAGACGGCCAAGCGCAAGCGAGAACGGTGAGTGATACGAAGACGATTTTATTGTATAAATGAGTTTTTAAACGTGTAGATAAGGTGAAAAGATTATTGTAATTTGGAACATATTTGGAAACGACGTCATTATTTTAAAAGTATATAAGAAACATGTTTTGCATGACAATGTTCTGGTGAATTGTGCTTACTAGAAAAAATCATCTAAATGTACCAATTCTAGTAAATAAAAAACTTTGACCTTGACTTTGAAGCTGCACGATGAAGTAGGTATGTATAAATACAAGATCCGTAGGTCCAAAGGTGAAATATAATCGTGAATACTTTAAAAGGAAACTATTACAAACATAATCGCCCAAGTTTTTGAATGACTATAGAAACCTACACTGAGCATGGTCCGACATATACTTGGTCGATTTTTTTTTATTTTACATACCCTGATGTAAAATAAAAACAAACGAAAAACTTACAAAATTACAATTTACAATTTCGCTGTTTGCCTCTCTTTTTAGCCAATACGTGCGGGCGTTAGAGATGCAAACAGCGAAATTGTAAAATATAACTTTAGTACAGATGGTGCGTGATTTTAGGCTCTAGTGATTGAAGTGTGTCACTTTACGTCAGGTCCAAAACTTCGGAGGGCCATCTGCACTAAGAAACACGTGTCTTACGAGACACGTGCAAAAACGTAACTCGTAACTCGTGTCGATTTAAAACATCGCCGCTCGTTTCGAGTTTCATGTTTTTCGCACTTGTGTCATAATGTACTATTATAAAACGCGACCCAGGTGGTCATAATCACACAATGGTCGCGTTTGCTACGCATTACTTTCGCACTTGTTAAACGTGACAACAACAAAAGACAAGTGTACATAGCTCCCATCTTCACACCGTTGAAAAATGTTACCTACTCTGTCCACTCGCTCTTAAATTGTATTTCGAGTTGTTCAGAAACTGGAGGCAGTAGAGATGTATGGTCCTGTTTTCCTGCTAGATGCCTTCATTTCTTACATGCTCTATAGGAAATCCACTCCTGGAAAACTAGCACCTTTTATATAGCGACAGCTTTATTACATTTTGACATTGAAGAAACGGTCTTAAGAAAATAATTTTGTGTAATAATTTTAAGAGCGAGTGACAATATTGGCTCTATGCTTCGCTTTGGTTGATAGCTGAGAAGCTGAGGGTTCGTATCCAGAGGGCAAACTTTTATAGGTATCTATTACAAAAATATAAATTCTTAAGTCATGCTTTTTTTACCCGCTTATTCGGAAACGTCTCCTAAGTTAGCGAGCCGCTAAGTATTGAATATACCTTAGCTTAAAATAGTACATTACGCTACAAGTGCGAAAATCATGAAGTCCGAAACGAGTGGAGATAAATTAAAGCACGACCGAAGGGAGTGTTTTAAATCTATATGTTTTCGCACGTGTATCGTACGACGTTTTTCAGTACATATAGCTCTGCGAAGATTTCGACCTGACGTAAAATGAACCACTTCTCGCACTAGCGTATAAAAAAACGCCATCTGTACTGAAAACTTATATTAAGTATCTTCGATTAATATATAATGTTGGTAACGTATTTTATTTCAACGTCGAAACAGCAGTACAAATATCCAAATATTTTCACAGCCTCAGGTTTTAATCATCATCATCAGCCTATGTTAGTCGACTGCTGGACGTAGGCCTCTCCTATTAACTATGCGTATAGACGCATTAGGAGGTAAATGCCCTTAATCCCCACGCTGGGCAAGCGGATTGGCGATCGCAATAATGTGTCCACTATGATGACGAAGCTGCCCGTCATCAATCTTTTATCAAATAATGGTTAGTGACACTTCAATCCCTTAGTCGACTCTTATGACACCCGCAGGAGGAGTTGGGGTGGCGACAAATGTATTCTTACTGCCGTCACCACACGAAACAGCAGTATAAATATCCAAATATTTTCGCAGCCTCAGGTTTTAATAAATCTACATCTTAAGTACCTATTATACCGGATGTGGCCTGTCGTAAGAGTAATAAAACTGTAGATTCGTGAAAACGAACTACTTTTGTTTTTACAACTTGTTAAACTAAGTTGACTTATAGTTTTTATTGCAGTTTAAAGTTTATTATACGAACCGGCCGCGTGGTGACGGCAGTAAGAATATATTTGTTATCCCAATTCGCAACTCTATCCCGTGGGTGTCGTAAGTTTCGACTGAGGGATTGAAATGTCACTTAATTCATTTATTTATTGAAGAATGATTATGGGCAGCAGCGTCATCATAGTGGACATAAGTCAAAGTCAAAGTAAGTTCTTTATTCGGGTCAAAATTCGAAAAGGTAATAGGGTCAAACGCAAACCCATGTTCGGAGTCTTTCCGGTGGACAATCTAAAAGTTAAGGCATATAAAGCTTGATTTTCTTATGAAAGCCTTATCTTCATTAAGACGTACTCCTTTTTCATTGCGTTGTATGATAAAAATCATTACTACCTGTCCACAGGCCGTTAACTATCGACCACATGAAAGAAAAAGGGCGAGTTCAGCTGAACTGTAGAACCACTCTTTCCTGTGGCCAGGAGTGTAGTCCTGATTTTTATCATACAATTCAATAGGAAAGGAGTGCCTTTAAATTACAATAAGGGTTTAATAAGAAAATGAACTCTCATAGCCCTTAACTTTAAAAATGTCCACCGGAAAGTCTCATAACATGATTTTGAGTTTGACCCAATAAGCAAAACATCATTATTATAAATTAATGTTTGGAACAATTGTAACTTCATTTAGATGCAATCTGAAGAGTGAAGCCCCGATTGGTGGCAATTGTGCATTGTATGAAGGAGCTGCAGTTTGCAAACTGCTTGTATAACAAGTAAACTGAAAAGTGGCGGAATTTCAACTGAATAACTTCAACGGACAGAGTTCTGGGAATTCTGCTGTAACTTTTTATTACATTTAAATAAAACTTAGCTTCAAAAAGTATCGGTAATTGTATAAAAATTGGCAAAAGTATGTATAAATAAATGAATGACTATGTTGCGCGTTCTTTCGCTAAGTCTTGATTGCTAATTGTACATAGTTAACAGCCATAATCAAAACTAATAAAAAGGTAAAAAAAATGTTAAAAAAACTTAAAAATAAAATAAGTAAAAAAAGTTTTAAGTTAAACGGATTTTATTGCACCAAAAACTAGAAAATAAAAATTTGTTGTAACTAACCGTAGATGCTACTTTCTGTAGATTAGTCACGTGAAACTATTAAGTATCACTGTAGTATTCCCAAGTCGGAGGCTGAAAGCCTCGTTTAGCCTCTATGTCAGTGGATTAAGCGTTCATCGGAAACTTTTACCAAACTGAAATAAAAACGTGGGGCGTACGCAATTGGGATTAAGTCACTATAGTTTTTACGAACACACATAGAAATCAAGACAGCAACAGTGTAATATGTTTTGTTCGGGCCTTGATAAAAGTTATTTACCTCTGTAGAAGTGTTGGAACAGATGGATAATTAATTGCAAAATTAAAGCTACAACACATATTTTGAACTTGTATGTTTCTTTATAATAACGCCCCACGTTTTTATTTTAGTTTGGTAAAAGTTTCCGATGAACGCTTAATCCACTGACATAGAGGCTAAACGAGGCTTTCAGCATCCGACTTGGGAATACTACAGTGATACTTAATAGTTTCACGTGACTAATCTACAGAAAGTAGCATCTACGGTTAGTTACAACAAATTTTTATTTTCTAGTTTTTGGTGCAATAAAATCCGTTTAACTTAAAACTTTTTTTACTTATTTTATTTTTAAGTTTTTAGTGCAATTGTTAAGTTAATTTCCGATAATATACCTACTCATTCTATGTAGATCAAAGATGTTGTTTGTAATATGCAATACAATTAGGCATGCTAGCGTTTAACACTCGCGCTTTAATTACGACACATATGTAAACGTAATTGACATTATTTTATGTTTAAGTAACGAGAGGGAATCCCTGCTGAATAGATATTTTTCGAAATCAGACACTAAAAAAATGTCAGCTTGAATGCCCGAAGTGTCTCAAATGGACGTGTTATTCATACAACACCATAACAGAGATCTGACAATAAGGAATATATCAATCAATTTGATTTATTGAGAAAATCAAGTTTAAAATTTTATATTGTACACATTATACAAGTCGAATTTTCAGACTATAAAATATAAACTCATACTGTCAGTCGACCAACCGGAGGACTGCAGGTCTGACGGAAAGTTCGACGCGAACCGAGGGCCCAAAGGGTCAATCCATGCAGTCTATCAACCGGAGGGCCATAGGCTCGACGACACTATGGCACGTACTACGTGAACCGGAGGGACTCACATTCTCTGTCTATCAAATGGAGGACCGCAGGCCCGACGACACGCCCTACGCGAACTCGATGGGTAAACTCATTCTCTCAGTCTTATCAACCGGGTGACTGCAGGTCCAAAGGCACGCCCAACGCGATCCACTGACGTTGTCACTCTATCAGCTGGAGGGCCGAAGGCCCGACGGCTCGTCCTACGCTACGCGATCCACTCGCGCTGTCACTCTATCAGCTGGAGGGCCGCAGGCCCGACGGCTCGCTCTACGCGAACCACGCACGCTGTCACTCTATCAGCTGGAGGGCCGCAGGCCTGACGGCTCGCCCTACGCTACGCGATCCACTCACGCTGTCACTCTATCAGCTGGAGGGCCGAAGGCCCGACGGCTCGCCCTACGCTACGCGATCCACTCAGCCTGTCACTCCATCAGCTGGAGGGCCGCAGGCCCGACGGCACGATCTACGCGATCCACTCACGCTGTCACTCTATCAGCTGGAGGGCCGCAGACCCGACGGCTCGCTCTACGCGAACCACTAACGCTGTCACTCTATCAGCTGGAGGGCCGCAGGCCTGACGGCTCGCCCTACGCTACGCGATCCACTCACGCTGTCACTCTATCAGCTGGAGGGCCGAAGGCCCGACGGCTCGCCCTACGCTACGCAATCCACTCACGCTGTCACTCTATCAGCTGGAGGGCCGAAGGCCCGACGGCTCGCCCTACGCTACGCGATCCACTCAGCCTGTCACTCTATCAGCTGGAGGGCCGCAGGCCCGACGGCTCGATCTACGCGATCCACTCACGCTGTCACTCTATCAGCTGGAGGGCCGCAGGCCCGACGGCTCGATCTACGCGAACCACTCACGCTGTCACTCTATCAGCTGGAGGGCCGCAGGCCCGATGGATCGATCTACGCAATCCACTTACGCTGTCACTCTATCAGCTGGAGGGCCGCAGGCCCGACGGCTCGATCTACGCGATCCACTCACGCTGTCACTCTATCAGCTGGAGGGCCACAGGCCCGACGGCTCAATCTACGTGATCCACTCACGCTGTCAGTCAGCAGTCGGAGGGCCGCTGGCCCGACGGCTCGCCCTACGCGAACCCGAAGGCCCGAGGGGTGAACTCATACTATCAACAAGCGGACCGCAGGTCCGGCGCCACGTCCTACGCGAACTACCCACGCTATTAGCGGTTATGGCACACTAATAGCGGTTATGGTAATATTGCAGTATCAGATTTGAGGATTTGGAAGTGTGTATTGAATGTATATGTTTAACCCATTAGCTAAAGCATTAATTTAAATTCAACATGTCGATAAACCTGGCGGTTATGGCAGGCAATGGTACGTGTCTCAGCAGCATCAGGTTTGAGGAGTTGGAAGTCAGTATTAAATCCGTCTGTATCTTTTCGTCCAATATTCCGCAGGGTTTGAAGACGAAAGTCAGTGTATGTTGCCAACTTGCCAGTGATGACATACGGTACTAGCTAAACCATGGTCACTTACAATGGGCCTCATAAGTAGGCTCAATGTCACCCAAAGGGCAATGGAGAGGGCTATGCTAGGAGTCTCTCTGCGATATCGGATTAGAAATGAGACCATCCGCAGCAGCACCAAAGTAACCGATTTAGCTCTTCGAATCGCTAAACTGAAGTGGTAGCGGACGGGGCTCGTTGCGCGTGGAACCGATGGACGTTGGGGCGGTAAGGTTCTCGAGTGACGGTCACGAACCGGAAGGCGCAGCGTGGGTAGGTCCCCCAAAAGTTGGACTCATGACCTCGTGAAGGTCGCTGGATGCGGGTGGCACAGGGCCGGTCCTTGTGGCAATCTTTGGGGGAGGGCCTATATTCACCAGTGAACGTCTTTCGTCTGATATGATGATGATGATGATAATGAAATCCGTATGTTTCTACCAAATATCTAAAGCAGTACTTCAAAATCTACATATCGCTAAACCTAGCGGTTGTGGCAGGCAGTATCACTGGAGTACCAGATTTGAGGAGTTGGACGTCAGTATTTAATTCGCATGTTTCTACTTAATATCTAAAGAACTTCTTTAAAATCAAGATATCAATAAATGATAAACCTTACGGTTATTGTGGGCAGTACTGCAGCATCAGGAGTGAGGAGTTGGAAGTCAAGATCAGGCTGTTAGTATTTGATTATGCCAAACATGCTATACTTTCATTTTCACGCGTCTAACACTCTCGGTTAAGGTAAGCAGTACGTCTGCAGCATCAGGTTTTGAGGATACAAGGATACAAATATTATAATATTGCATTGTCATGGGGACTTGATAAGAGTTCCAAATTTTATTGATTTCGGTGCAGTAGAAGTGGTCAAAAAATCGATCACAAGATTTGAAGCATCGACGACAGTTGATACGCGGTGAAGTTAATAAAAACCGTTTAAAAAACGGTTTTCTTGTGAACAGACTAAGGCACTGGTCTCACCGCGAGCTACTAAGCTATGAACTATCGGCTATAAACACGAACAAAAGATACGCACTCTCTTGTAAATAAAAGAGACACGGCTATACTCGATCGGCTATCAGCTATCATCGCCAAACGAGTATCGCCGTGTCTCTTTTATTTACGCAGGAGTGCGTATCTTTTGTTCGTGTTTATAGCCGATAGTTCATAGCTTAGTAGCTAGCAGTGAGACCAGTGCCTTAGATTAGATTCGCAATAAAGGGTGGATATGAGTAACCCCACAAACTTAAAGGGTGTATTCCTAACCATATTTTGAGACTATAATGTCAAATGAACTTTTTTGTTTGTCTTTAAATAAATAAATATCTTGGGACATCTTACACAAATCGACCTAGTCCCACGGTAAGCTCAATTAAGGCTTGTGATGTGGGTACCAGGCGACGATATATATAATAGATAGATACATATAGATACTTAAATACATAGACAGCCATGACCAAGGAATAAATATTTGTGATAAATAAATACACAAATAATGCCCTCGCCGGGATTCGAACCCGGAATCTCCAGCTTCGTAGACAGGGTCACTACCAACTAGGCTACAGAGGCTGACAAAACTACTGAGGTCTTTTTTTTACACTATGAGTTTTTTTGCTCACATATTATTCATTGGTTGTCGCTAGAGAAAATAAGAAAAAAGTTGACGAAAATGTTTAACATATAAACATTTTTTTTTGTACGAATGTTTTACTTATTTTGGCATCAGAAATACATTGGTAAAGTCGGTCAGGTTACTCATTATCACCTTGCATAAAAACATTCTGTTGAATCAAACTTCTCATTAAAAGTAGGTACCTAATCTTTATTAAACACACGCACACAAACAATTACAACCACCTACAACTATGACATTAGCTTTTCTATGTAATTACCTAACAACGTGTAATAAAATTGAAATTATATAATTGTGTCAGATAATAGGGCAGTTGTCTTAAAGGCTTCGTTTAGTGGGGTGGTCCCAAAAGTATCCATCGCTGGAGGGCACCGCAGTGGGTCGATACGGCCCGTGGGGTGACCAGGCGTTGGAAATCTTTACATTTGAGCTTTTTCACTTCAAGGGACACCCAATTAGAATGAGATTAAAGTACCGTCAGGTTTGTAACGATAATTAACCACAAAATTTCAATAAAAACTCAGTTTCAGTGCTCATTTTATAAACAATAAGCTTTATTATAATACGAAAAAGCCGATCAAGTTTGAATTCTTTAAGCTACCATACTTATTTGTTGTTTCAAACCTGACTGCAAATTAAGGTTTTTTCTAATCTCACGCTAATTTTCTTTAAGATACCATACTTAATCTTCGTTACAAACCTGACCGCATTTAAGGTTTTTTTAATCTCACGGAAGTTGGATGTCTCTTAAAGGGAAAACAAAACACCTATTTAAGTAAGAGTGGATTACAAATAAATTTTAGTTTCGACAAAATTGAATCCTGGATGCTTAGCCCAGTTGCCAATCGCTAACGCTTAGTAGCGTATCGCAGTTTGCCCTCTCTGTCACTCTTTGATATTAATTGTGACAGACAGTTAGCTGCCTTTCGTTTACGATTGACGATTAAGTAGGGTAAAATCACCAATAGATGAACAGTTAAGCAACTTTCCCAACTTTAAATTATTTTTTCTATATGATGTAACTCACATTTATCAATTTTTATTTTTTAAATTTTTTTTCTCTGCGTGATCGGATTAAAAATGAGACCATCCGCAGCAGAACCAAAGTAACCGAAATAGCTCTCCGAATCGCTAAACTGAAGTGGCAGTGGGCGGGGCACAATGCGCGTAGAACCGATGGCCGTTGGGGCGGGAAGGTTCTTGAGTGGCGGCCACGTACCGGAAGGCGTAGCGTGGGTAGGCCCCCCACAAGGTGGACTGATGACCTGGTGAAGGTCGCAGGAGTCCGCTGGATGCGGGTGGCGCAGGACCGGTCATTGTGGCAATCTTTGGGAGAGGCCTATGTTCAGCAGTGGACGTCTTTCGGCTGATGTGATGATGATGCTGATGAGAATGATTTTTTTATATGATTCCGCATATTATAGAGTTTAGAATAAGTTATTTTCGTGCCTCGTATTAAACTTCAGTAATTTTATAAAAATGATTATATTAAAAAAGGGGTCAAATTTCCCAGTAGTTGAACAACGTGCCCTATCTCTGAACAATTTGACCCCAATAGATGAACCAGCATAATTGCAATTTGACGAGACCAACATATGAACGGTAAGAGCCCAATGGATGAACAGATCAAAGTAAAAACTTTAGTTTCTTAGATAAATTAACTGTATTTGACCTAAGGAACCTTCTCTTAATGAAATATAAACTCGGTGTATATTATGTAACAGTCTGATCTCTAAGAACAAAAGTTCAACTTTTCCCAAATTCAACCGGTCAATAAAATCAGTTGGTTCATGTTTTGGACACCGCATTAACAAAATGAACGAACTAAATTGATTCGAATTCATTTATTGGAATCCAACCCAAAAGATGAACCAGTAAATTTTCCTAGTTCACATTTTGGACAGCGATTCTTGAGTTGAACAATCCCGTTTTCATACAAATATAAATAACTTAAAAACGTGTTACATGAAAAAAGCGTCGTTCATCTTTTGGTCAAAAAATCAATTACAAAACTGATTGTAATTTTATGTATAAATATTAAATCTATCTATTTTATTGTAATTTACACAAGCATTTGAAAATACGAGCCTTTGCCCAAAAGTTGACCATCGTTCATCTTTTGGCCCGAACGCATAATATTGGAACCATAACTTGACCAGCAAATATCTCATAAAATTAATAAAAATAAAATATTCTTTTTAATATACACAATAGAGATATTAGTCTAAAATCTATACTGAAGTGAATCAACGAAATAAAAGCGATATTCAATTTTTTACGTAATTAAAAGCTTAAATTTTTGAGGGCTTTTCTTAATAAGGATCCCATACAAAACGCGATTTTAGCGTGAGGTGTAAACTCGACGATCGCTCACTGCCGCATGCGTGGCTTAACTGTCTGGGAATTTGCATGCGAGACGCGGCATATTGTTGCCGCGTGTGAGAAAAATACTCCCGGGCGTGTAAAATTATTCCTGTATTAATTATTCACATTTTTAGACCTATCAGTCAACTTCTGGGTGGCAGTCATCTATTGGTGCTTCTACCCTATTAGCGATTGGCAACTTGTCTAAGCACCCAGGTCTCCTGTTCTTCGCCACCGCGATTTGGTCAGGTGGAGTGGAGCTACTTTATTTTGTCAATATATTTTTTTCCCAAACGCGACATCTTCAGCTTTTAGTGTGACAATTTCTCTGGAATTTCGGGACTTCTGTTTTCAATTATCTGGTAACCCTATTAGGGCGGGCGGCGTTCCAACAATTGTATTGTGGCCCATCGTTTTACTTATCTTTAATAGAATAATCTGAGACGTTTTCCGTCAAATACGACAAATAAATAACGAATGATGAATAATTGTGGTAAATTATCGACTGTTTTTATTCACTTAGGTGTACATTACCTACCTACAGTCAGCAACCAAGATTATGTAGATGGTATCCTTTTTTCGCCTTATTGCACTCAGTTGTTTGTCAGGCTCCTCCATAGCCTAGTTAAAGTATGGCCGGCGAATAAAAAATCAGCCTGTATAAGTAAGATGGTGCTTATTATTAACTTATATGGGTACAACATGTTTGAAGAGGTCAGCAACTGGTATAAATATCTTATTTATGTGTAAACCGGTTTGGGGGTAAGATAGCCGGTGTAATTATTGGCATAGAGGCAATCCGTCTAAGTCCTCAGGGTAGGCAGCGCATAGGCGATTTTGTGGTCACTATGACCATGGGCCTCAGTTCCCGCTTTCCATCGGGTTATTCCCACCTGTTACCACCAACTTGACACCAGTGGTAAATACTAGGAATTTTTTTCCCACCTGTTACCACTAGAGTACTTGGTGGTAACTACTGGGAAAAAGAATTCCCAGTAGTTACCACCAATCACTTTAGTGGTAACTACTGGGAAAAATAAATCCCAGTTGTTACCACCAAGTACTTTACTAGTAATGTGCTTGTTTTTAATAGAATATACACGAAATACTTTGCCAGTTATTAATAAGGAGCTAATTTTATGAATATTACTTTATTAGAAAATATCTTATTAACCATCGAATTTGACTAAAATATTTTGAAAATATTTTTTAAACTTTTTTTTAAATAGGTTTGTTGTCAGTATTACCTACTCTGAATCTGAACCAAAAATATTAAGAACTACTGAACTGACTTGATTATCACAGGGGCAGGTAAAAAGGGACGACGGGTGACCGGCTCGTAGAAGGGATAACTTTCATTTTTCATCCTGTTGTTTTAACTAATTACAAATCTCAATCCTTTTTTAAGATTATTATAACTACTAAGTACAAGGTTTTAGGTACTTACACGAAAAATTAAATATTGAAATATTCTTGTTTTGAATAAAAAATCAGTGTAATTCGTCTTTATTTGTAGTATAACATTTTATAATAATTATAGTCTCTGGAAATTGTTACCATTGAATAACAAAATTTATGGCTACTAGGTATCCTATTGCAATAGGACTACTAAATATTAACTTAGTGGTAACTACTGGGAAAAAGAATTCCCAGTAGTTACCACCAATTAGTTTAGTGGTAACAGTTGGGAATTTTAATTCCCAGTTGTTCCCAGTGGTAACAGGTGGGAAAAAAATTCCCAGTTGTTACCACTGGTGCCAAGTTGGTGGTAACAGGTGGGAATAACCCTTTCCATCAGATGGGCTGAGAGCTCTGGGTGCATAGACAAGTTGCCAATCGCTAATGCTTAATCGTCAATCGTAAACGAAAGGCAGCTACCTGTCTTTGTCGCATTGATATGAGAGTGACAGAGAGGGAAAACTACGATACGCTACTAAGCGCAAGCGATTGGCAACTTGGCTAAGCATCCAGTCGTCTACCTTCGTCACATAAAAAAGTACCTCAAATACATTCAATCGTTACAAATAGTGATTAACGATAACGAATGTTTTGCTAAGAAATAAGCATCCACTTTCTTAATTAACTAACAATGGTAAATATTAGATCAGCATTTCCTGCTTGCAGAAATATTAATTAGTCGGCTTTTTTTGCAATCATTTGTTCTACTTCTCTTTTGTTCGGTTAATTATTAATACAAAAGTAGCTCGCTATTATATAATAGCGACAATGATCATCATCATATCAGCTGAAAGGCGTCCAGTGCGCAACATGGGTATCCCCAAAGACTGCCACAATGACATCCTGCGTCACCCGAATCCAGCGGACTCTTGCGACCTTCACCAGGTCATCAGCAGATCTAGCCAAGATGCCATTGCAATCGTATACGATAAGTGCCGTGTGGTGAGGGCAGTAAGAATAAATTTGTCACTGCGACCATAAATAACACGGACGTCTAACGCCAGCTCAAAAGTGCCCCCAAAAGCAATTGTTCAATTGTGCCAAGATGGGCAGGACATAGCGCTTTTCTTAACACCGCGCATATTTCGGCGCAACAACTTTGACAAATGTTTATAGAATATAGCCAATCAAATCTTTGATGGACCAATCACAACTATTTTTAAATGGCTGTTAAGTTTTTATAGGTTGATATTGACAATCAGTACCGTGACGCATTAAACAGGGAGTGACACTTGTCAATCAAAATTCAGGACCGTTTCTGAAAGGCAATTTAATATGGCGTGCGGCTTCCATGTTTTATTTGTTCGTAGATTTGTCACCATCCCAACTTACTCCTCCTGCGGGTGTCGTAAGAGTTTACTTAGGGATTGAAGTGTCACTGACCATTATTTGACAAAAAATTGATGATGGGCAGCAGCGTCCTCATAGAGTGGACAACTGCACACATTATCACAATCGGCTTGCCCAGCGTGGCGATTATGGGCAATTACCTCCTAATGCGTCTATACGCATAGTTAATAGGAGAGGCCTACGTCCAGCAGTGGATTATCACAGGCTGATGATGTGATGTGATACGATCAGTACGCCTCATAGGTACGTGTGTACCTATGAGGATGACAGATCCGTACGAAAAGTCACGTGGCCATTTCCGTACATTATTATGGTCACGTGACTTATAGCTTATCGTATACGATTGCAGAATGGCATCTTAGCTAGGCTGTTCACCTTGTGGGGCACCCTGTATATTGTGATGTGGGGCCAACAACACAATATACAGGGTGGAACGGAACGACGATCCTTCCCGCTACCGACCGAGTCTACCAACCATTACTATGAACTTTCAGTATGGGACCAATATCGAAAGCGTACATGGAAAACTCACTTTGCCTTTTGAACTCTAACTAATCACTCACTTTGTATGAGGGGTTTTTTGTTAAAGATATTTCGATGTTGGTACTGTACTGAAAGTTCATCGTAATGGTTTGTAGATCGGTAGCGGGAAGGATTGTCGTTCAGTTCCACCCTGTACATTCAAAAATTATCATCATCATCATATCAGCCGAAAGACGTCCACGTATGAGAGGCATAAGGTCAGTTCTATGAGTATAAGTTATATCTAAAATCAACCTTGTGCCAAAAACATAAAGTTACAATTACACACATCATCAGCCTATCTCAGTCCACTGCTGGACGTAGGCCTCTCCTACTAACCATGCGTATAGATGCATTAGGAGGTAAATGCCCATAATCACCACGCTGGGAATGCGGATTGGCGATCGCAGTAATGTGTCCACTATGATAACGCTGGCAGTCATCAATCAAATCAAAGAATGGTTAGTGACACTAATTCAATCCCTTAGTCGACTCTTACGACTCCCGCGGGAAGAGTTGGGGTGGTGACAAATGTATTTTTACTGCCGTCACCACACGGCAAGCCCAAGTTAGAATGTTTACATTACCGTGTCAAGTTGAGAACTTTGTTATTCAAATTACGATATACAGGCGGAATATTTCGAAGCTGACTTCTAAAATTTCTGCACCTCGTTAGCACCTTATCTCAACGAGCTAAGGTGTAAATTTTAACATAACAGGTGGTGCCTACATATTGAATGATGACGTCATCTAGGGGAAACTCGGTATTATCGTACCGGCTGTTAAATCGTGCAGCTATTTTAGATGTAGTAAACATAAATCAGTCTTATTAATACTAAACTATTACAATGCCTAATACCAATTATGGCCTAACTGTGGTAATTAAAATGGGTAAAATATTATAAAAATATATTGTAAAATCAAATCACATTCGAATATATAAATAAATAAATAAATAAATAAATAAATATCTTGGGACATCTTACGCAAATCGACCTAGTCCCACGGTAAGCTCAATTAAGGCTTGTGATGTGGGTACCAGGCGACGATATATATAATAGACAGATACATATAGATACTTAAATATATGTATACAGACTAGATATAAGTCAAATAGAGTTTTATTTCACAAATACATCTTAGGTAGGTACCCAAGTAAATAATCATGTAGGCACAATTTAACCATTTTTTTAACAGGACAGTAGTAATAATAAAACATAAGTAATATTCAGTTTTCGTAATACCTCTATTGAAAAAGTTACAAGCAAAATTAAAGTAGATGTAATTTAATCAAACCGTATGCAATTCCGTACCGTTGAAAGACCTCTGGTAAACTTAATTTCAATGCTGATAATTTCATCGTAAAAACTTTTCCACGATTCACTGAACCTGAAATACAGAAGTTTTATACACAGTCATTGATATTGGTAAGCATTTTCATAATTAAAATGTGCCTGTTTAATTAAATTCTGGTACGACTTAACCGACTCTCTTCTACTTGCTAAGTAATTAAAATTTATGGATCGTATGGCATATATGTATTTTATAAACCTTGCTGGGTCCTGTGAAAACAGACATCCAAAAACTGACGGCTGAACCTAATCGGCGTAACAAAGTCTAACAGACTTCGCTGGTTCGGTCACCTGTAGTCGTACCATGACTTTGCAAGTATCGGTAACGTTAGGTTTTTCTCGATACGCTCGATATCGCACTCGCTCCAATATGTCAGTGAAAGCGCGAAAGAATGCATTACGTAGGTATCGAGTTAAACTTAACGTATCCTTTATTTTCCAACTCATGGAACGGCTACTGCTCAGATTGGGAGAGGATCGTGCTGCCAAGAGAGCATACGTGTGGAGGACACAGAGGAGGCATCTTCAAGTCAGTTAACTGGCAAGAAATTGCGCATGATCGAGACAGATGGCGTGCTCTCGTTTTTTAAATCGGAACCCTTATAGTTTCGCCATGTCCGTCTGTCCGCACCATAGCTCAGTGGCCGTTAATACTAGAAATCTGCAATTTGGTACAGGTATACATATTAATCATGCCAACAAAGTGATACAATAAAAACTAGAATAAAAAAAAAATTTTCGGGTAGGTACCTCCCCAACTGGTGAAGTGAGTGTGGGGTATTATTGAATAGGTCTCTTAAAAATAATAAGGGTCTTAAAAGAAAGTTTTTTTCTAAAGCCTATATTTTCGGAAATAATTGCTCCAAAAGAAAAGAAAAAAAATGTGCTCCCCCTCCCCCTAACTTTTGATCTGTAGGTCTAAAAAATATGAAAAAAAATCACGAATAGTGGGCTTATAGATTACTTGAAAATAAAACTATTTCGAACGTAATCGGCCCAGCCGTTTTTGAATAACTACGACAAATATTATAATATATATGTATGTAATATAGTTATATATTCATGTACTAATATTTTATTCTACCACTTTGTCGGCGTGATTAATATGTATACCTGTACCAAATTACAAATTTCTAGTACTAACGGCCACTGAGCTATGATGCGGACAGACAGACGGACATGGCTAAACTATAAGAGTTCCTAGTTTAAAAAACGACTAAAATCCGGCAAAGCTAGGGTATATTTTACAGGCAGACACACACACAGTCTGCCTGCGACCACGGTTGTAACGTCATGCCCGAAACGTCAGGATATAATTAAACGTAAGTTTACGCGATTAAGACCCATTTAATATGAGTGATAATCGTGAAAGTTTAAATCAATATAAGCTAGGGTATGTCCTCAAGCAAAATGACCTCCCTTAATTATGACCGTCAAATGTCATGTCCGGCACTAACTCGATATACACGCTAATAGATGCCTGGATGTTTGTAACGCGGTTATGCAAGGCTGCTACGTTACAGCTCATAGCCTTAGGACACCTACTAGTATATTCTGATATCACTTCACTTATATGGAGTAAAACTTTCATGATTATGGATAAACGGGACTTAAGGCCAGGTCGCAGTAATAGCATAGCACTATGCTCAACATAAACTAAACTAAACTAGTGGTAACGGGAAAGGTTGAGAGCAAAAGACCTAGAGAACGAAGTCCCAAGAGATGGTCAGACCAGATATCCGAACAGCTGGATCTTCCCATTACCACCGCGATCCATCGAGCCACAGATAGAAACAGTTGGAGGCATTTCCTCCTGCCGGAGTGGCAGAGCTCTTAACTGCAACCGGACGCGTCCACAGGTGGTGGATAGTGGAATGCCTCCTAGATATAGGAGGTAGCTGCGCAAGCAGTCGCGAACCAAGAGCGGCAGTGTATTGGTGTGGTGCTGTGTCCTTGGGTAAGGCATGGTCAAGAAATACCACAAGACCAATAGATACACTGTGACATGGCGAGTCGTGCCGCCAGTAAATAAGCACACCCCGGACTGTGGGAAGCTGCACAGTCCGTATCGAACATAGGTGGAAATCAGTAAGGATTGGAACAGCTATGTTGGAGTGAAGAAGAGGCGCGATGACAGTCATCTCAAACGGTTCTTCTACAGCGATGCGGCAAGCAACGGAAAACTACCGCATTATTAATTCCAAGTAAACAATAACATGGCTGAAAAACTAAATAATACGGCCCTCAGTAACCGGCAGGTCTTTGATGACCAGAGGGTGCTAAGAATCACCGGGTCAGTCATGAGATTAGGCACTTGGAATGTGCAAAGCATATACGATGAAGCTAGATTTATGAACTTATTAGGAGAGATGAAACGCATGAACCTGGATATGATTGGTGTGAGCGATACGCGATGGCGTGGCAGCGGTGTGCATAGGACTGAGGATGGACGGGTTATGTATTATTCCGGCAATGACTCAGCACGACATCTTTATGGAGTGGCGATAATTCTCAGCAAACATGTTAACCAATCGGTATTGAATTTTGTTCCTATATCTGATAGAGTAATTATAGTCCAGCTCAAATGTCATCCGACAAATGTGAATTTAATTCAGATATATGCTCCAACGGCCGATAAATTTGATAGTATTTTGGAATCTTTTTATTCAGAACTCAGTGAAGCGCTTGGTCTGACAAAGAAGGGCGAACTAAACATAATTTTGGGGGATTTCAATGCAAAAATAGGGGAAGGATCTTCAGGGGAACATGTTGGAAAATATGGTCTTGGAAATCGCAATGAAAGGGGTGATAGAATGTTAGAATTTTGTCAAGAACATGACCTGGTTGTCAGTAATACCTGCTTCAAATTACCCAAACGGAGGCTCTATACTTGGCGACATCCTCGTGATGGTAAAGGCACAATCCTTCGTAATCAGATAGACTATATACTGGCTAATCGTCGATTTCGGAACTCGATAAAAGCTGTGAAAACTTACCCAGGGGCAGACATTGCGTCGGACCATAATCTTTTGGTAGCAAAGATAAGATTAAGTTTCAAGAAGGTACCTAAAAAGGCCCGCAAAGCCAAAATTGATACTAAACGATTACAAGACCCGTTTATAAGAGATCTGGTTAAGGGCGAACTCAATGAGAGATTGACCGAAGTCATTAGTAATAGCTGTTTAGTTCCCGGAATTGATACTAGTGAAGTTTATAATAGCTACAGTGAAGTATTTAGAAATGTCAGCGAAAAGCATTTAAAATCCATAAATCAGAAGAAACAAACTTGGATAACTGATGAAATCTTGGGACTGTTTGAGGAGCGAAGAAGGTTCAAGGGCGTTAATGAGGCCATGTATGCGGATGTGCATGCGACAATAAAAATTAAAGTTGCCGAAGCTAAGCATAAATGGTGGGATAGATTATGCAAGGAAATAGAAGATGTTTCTAAAATGTAGTTCTTAATGTTGAAATAGAAGAGAGTTTCTGTTATAAAAATGATAAATTTAAGTCATCCCTGATTTTGAGAAATAGTTTAGACCATTTTAAAGTAGTCTTGTGAAAATATATTGTTTTATTTACTTTTTTTGCCTCACAGGTGTGATGATAACATTGTGTGTGCCACGGGCGGTACAAGAATTATGAACTCGTGTTAAGCGCCTTCGCCTTGGGCTTTACTTTGACACTCGTTCACAATTTCTTATTTACCGCCCTTAATACACAATGTAATATTGCAACCGACCCACCCCGTAATCAATCTGCAGCAAATCTGTAGTCATAATGCGTACGCATGCTGATACAATGTGTCTTCACCCTATCTGTCACTAGTCCATGGTAACGAGAAAATTAGGGCGCAGCCAACGGCGGGGCATAATCGAATGGGCTATAACCGGACACTGTCACGTGACTAATATGCAAGCTGCTAGAGATAAACTGTTTTAAGCTTTCCTTTAGCCTAGGCACCGTGGCTAAAAATATTCGCTTGGATTATATCGACGGCTGACAATCAAAACTCACTAAGTAACAAATTATTACCTACTTGAAATAAAGCTCAGTTAGCAATAAAAAAATTTACTTAATAACGTCACTATGACACAGTTCCCGAGTGCCCTAGGGTTCCTATTGATTGACTGTACCCCTGTACTAACTTGTATTAAATGCTGTTATCGTCATTTTGTTGTATTAAAGGGTTAAAAATAGCAGATGACAGGAAACTTTATCATCAAAGCAGCCGTGAATTAAGAACAACTTGGCTAAATATAACTTCTATTCAATACACTTAAGTGTTTATTGAAAACTCATTGAACATTCTAAACTAAGTTGCTTCCAATTTAAAATCGCCAATAACAAGGAGAGTGTTCTAGGTTTTAAAATGTGAAGTATAATTTTATTCTAGAAAGAATTAGTTATTTCTAAAACATTAATTTATATTTTTGTTTATATCGTTTTCAATTCAAATATTTATCATCATATCAGCCGACGTCCACTGCTGAACATAGGCCTCCCCCAAAGATTGCCACAGACCGGTCCTGTGCCACCCGCATCCAGTGGACTCCTGCGACCTTACCAGCTCATCAGTCCATCTTGTGGGGTGTGCACAAGCTTATGCAGGGTGGGTAGGCCCACGCAGCGCCTTCTGGTACTCTATTATATTATTTAAATTTAAATATTATAATAAATATCCTAACGCCGGAGGTGGGATTCTAACACTTATTAAATGCCTTCACATATCAAGTTCAATTATTGAACCAGCAACTTAGGTTTAATATGACGTACGTAATGCCAACATTTCATAGCACAGCTCGTGGTGTACATCTCTTTCCCTTTCATCAGAACAAATATTGTTTTCAAAGACAGGCAAAGAGCAATTATAACAGCCGAGGTGTAAAACGTCTTATTGAATAATCTCCGAGCTTTATGCTCTGAGACGCCATGTTGTTTTAATTTATGCGCATACTTTGAAGTCAATACGTCGACACGAGTGACTGCATTTTGGTGCCAGCGGGGGAGTATAAATATTATAATTCGCAATAATGAGGCAAGTCAAGCACCTCAGGGAAAATGAAAATTATAAGCTGAAATATACATACACCGTGGGCTGTTTAAACCCGATTTTAACAGCGTATTCCTGATCACATTTAGAAACTATAATGTCATAAGTATAAAATATTTTCTTCGGTTACCGCGAGGATTACACATGAAATAAAACTATGAAAACGGATAAACTCGCGTATATTAACTAAACAGGGTTTAAACACTTTACAGGGTTCGTGGTCTGCGGATGACCACGAACATCCGCAGACCACGAACCCTGTAAAGTGTTCGAAACGTCGGAATGAAGTTAAAATTAGTTAATATACGCGAGTTTATCCGTTTTCATAGTTTTATTTCATAAGTATAACCTGAGCCTAGTTTCAGAGTTATTACCAATTGAAAAAAAATGTAGTTGTTACTCAGTACAAAAGGTTTTTTTAACGGCGTTGGTGCCACTATGGAGAATAGTCTCACTAATCTCATTAATATGTCTAAAAGTGAGAAATAAAACCTTTAAAACATGAGGTTTTTGTAAAAAAACGTTAATACTCATTTTAAGTGCCAGTTTTATGAATAAAAAATACTTTTTATGTTAAAATACATCAAAAAACAGTAAAAAAAATTTTTTTTCGCGTAAAATGACAAAAGTCATAAAATGTTTTTTGTTTGTTTTTACATCAAAAATGCGTTGTTGAAATCTTTCGGGTTATAAGAGCCCACGGTGTATACATACATAAGTACACATCAGCCATTTCACTCCATTGCTTCATGCCTCTCCTCTTACCTATACTGAAGCATTAGGAGGTATGTTTTGTATTATATTCTGGCCATTTTCCGCAACTCGACATAAAACGTGCCTATTTTGCGTGGTCCCAACGTTGGCCCAGTACTTGTTGGGGACTTCAAAAACACTCTTGAATTTCTTCGCAGATGTATGCAGGTTTCCTCACAATGTTTTCCGTCACCGTAAGTTTACGTACATAAGATTTAGAAAAACTCATTGGTATGAGCCGAGAATTGAACCCACGACTGCTGCGTTTTACCGCTTGACCACAAGTGCTTAGGATTATTAGAAGGTAATGCCCATCATCAACCTTCAATAAATAGCCAGTGTCACTTCAGTCGATTCTTATGACACCCGTGGGAAGAGTTGGGGTGGTGACGAACGTATTCTTTACGTACCCTTACTGCCACGCGGCTAAAGCAAAAAAATGTCATAATAATGTGGATGTTACTTTGAGATAATGTAAGTAATTAGAAAATGTCACTTATATTCTTATACAAGGTGGAATTCGACGAGGGACCTTTACGGAAATGGGAGGTAGTTAAGTAAGGCTATACTGAGCAACTTTTACTATGGGATCAACCCCGAAATCGTAAAAAAAAAATGACTTTCATACATTGTGTGTACCTATACATGCCGTACCTTTTTGTATGGATAAGTTTTTTTTTTATACGATTTCGGGGTTGGTCCCATAGTAAAAGTTGCTCAGTATAGCCTTAATTAACTATCTCCCATTCCCTCGTCGAATTCCACCTTGTATAGGCAATAGTAATAGTACGTGCGTATACATTAAAATATATAACTCATCATCATCATCATCATTCCAGCTGTTTATCGCCCAGTGCTGAGCATAGGCCTCTCTTCCTATACACCACTGGTCCCGCCCGGTCCTGGGCTAACGTATCGGTTATAGGTTTTACTCGATGCGCAAGTTTTCTACGCTCGCACTTATTTATCGGAGCGAGCGCGATGGTCTTTACTTATCAAGAAAACCTAACTTGACCGAAACTTGAAAACTCATGGTACGGCTTCTGATCTGAATATAAGCAGGATGCTTAGCCAAGTTGCCAATCGCCAACGCTTAATCGTCAATCGTAAACGAAAGACAGCTACCTGTCTTTGTCGCACTGATATGAAGGAGTGACAGAGAGGGAAAACTACGATACGCTACTAAGCGCAAGCGATTGGCAACTTGGCTAAGCATTCAGGCCTGTCCAACTAGTGCGTTCGGTTCGAACTGTCAGTGCCACCCCGGGGAGTCATCAGTAGGGCCTCACGGCGAGCGGTGACGCACGTCGCGCACTCGCGAATGTTGTTCGTCGAATATCTACGTACTAATTCGGCCGCTGTCAGAGAATTGATTATAACAATGAACAATAAAAAAAACAATATAAAAAAGGTAGTAATTAAATATTACGATTATATATTTTTTTAAAAGAAAGCAACCTTATTTTTCTAAAAAGGTACGAGGTACGCGATAGAAAGAGAGTGCACTTCTACGTGCACATTTAGCGTTGCGCGGTGGGAATTTGAACTTAATAATATCGTAGCAAGAATCATTATTTCTTTAAACCGTTTTTTGGAGATGGTTTTCTGTACTTGTACTAATATATATTCTGTGCTATAAGCCTATTACTCAATCTCCTTAAAAGTGCATTCAGGTGCTTGGATCACGCTAAAAGCTTTTGAGGTTGATCCTCAAAGCGTTATGGAACTATTGTGCCTAGCTGAATCCTTATCTGTGGGCGGGATTGCTGGTCCATGGAGTCTGTCTCCTTGACCTATTTGTTCTATTTGTATATTTAATACGTAAAAACTCACGTTTATGTAGACGCTACGCGCGACATGTTTCGGAGAGCCTAGGTCTCCACTCCATTATCAAGCACTGAGCCCGCGTTCACGCCTCTTTTACTCGGTAGCGCGACGCGTACTGACGCTCGTCGTGCAGCCGGCTGGGCCCGTCAAGGCAAACACAGTGCTTGATAATGGAGACCTAGGCTCTCTAAATACGTGTGAGTTAAACCATTTAATTATATTTATAGTTATGATGTTTCATAAAAGTTTATATGAAATCTATACTTTTATACAGTGTGGCCTTTAACACGGGAAAAAATGAAATGGGTGACTCCTTCAGCCATTCCCCCTAGTCTACGAAATTCGATCGTTACACAAAACGTGATTTGTTGATTTCGTAGAATGGGGGATAGAATAGCGAATGCTCGTTTGGTCTGCACCTTAGACTATCCGCAATAATCCTGTACACTTGTACAGGTCCCGATGTTTCAAAATTGTTAAATTCGGAGATATTGTTATTCAAGGTTATGGACCCTACGTACTGGATCTTGGTATCACGATATCGTTGCTTGTCAGTCGCAAGACATCTTGATAGTATACCAGGTACAGTCAAAGACAAAATAAGGTGTACACAAAAATGTTCAAAAATATGTCCCAGTGCACTCTAATACTGTGTAATAAGAACGTCGTAACATATTTATGAGCCGATTCTTTCGATACTTCTTTTTGCACTTGACTGTACTGAGTCATCCCTAGTAGTTATTTTGTTTTTATCTCTATACTCTTTTGTTACGTTTTTTTAACTTTTTGTACATTTTTCAATGTTTAAAAAATTAAAAGTCATTGATAACTTTTAAGTCAAGTAAAAGAACACATAATAACATTAATAACAAAAATTCCAAGAGATTTTTTTTTTAATTTTTTTTATTACAATATGTGGAAATGATTGTTGATTAAGGGGTAAAACCGTCTATCTGGAAAGTCCGTCTACCAACTGATTTCCGACCCTAATTGAACAGTATAAGATGCATATGACGGACTTTCCTTCAAAATAAAATATGCCGGACTTAGCCGCACTGACGCTTATTAATGCACCGTTTGAATTTTTACCCCGGTTGTAGGCCACACACTGTAGTCGATGAAAACCATGAAACCATGAAAAGCGGCGCGAATGTGATAGTGATATCAATAAATCCAAATAATCCAATTGGTGAACTCGGTTTTGGTGAGCGTAAGCCAATTTTCAGGCCACAGTATGGAATCCATTTTAATCTACGAATATGTGCTGTGTTTAATATCTACCTATACAAAAACGAGCATTTCGTTTTATTTTGTTCATTTTTATAATTTTGAATTAATGAGTAACTTTTGGGTTACGAGTGAAGAACCACGAGCTCTTTCAATCCCCATGGAAAAAATGTCCCATGGATTTTTCCTTTTTTGTTACCATTTTCCATACACTTTGTATGGCGGTAACAAAGGAAGAAATCCCGAAAATGAATGGAAATTTTGAGATACTTTTTCCCTTTGGGGAACCAAAGATTTCGTGATTATTTACGAGTAGAAATAACCCAAATTTTAACATAAATTCAAAATTATGAAAATGTACAGAACATAAATAAATGCTCGTACATAAACAACGAGAAAGTGGCAGTACTTTTACATAATATTGAAATGAAGACATGTTAGGTTTGTCCAATATTTAGCTAAGGTCACGTTGTATGTAAAACATAATTATACCCTTTATATGTACGTATACTTATACTGAGATACATAGAGAAACACTGTGACTAACAAACAAATTATTTTTTCTGAAACATGCACTGAAATATTATCTTTGCGTTCCTTTAAATAGACTCGGAAGTATCGCTTTTAAAGCACATGGGACGGAAATGGAATTTAGTAACACTTTTCAGGCCTAGGCCTGCAAAGGATTTTTTTTAATTTCGACAACATTGTTATTATTTTGTATTACTTTGTATGTATGAGAAAAGCACTATACATGCCTCGGCGTGAAAACGGATTCCCGGCTTCGTTATTTACCGGAAGTCCTCATTTTCCCGGCCTCTGATGTAATGTACTATTGTGATAATGCCCTCACCGGGATCCAAACTTGGAACCTTTGAGGGTCCAAAAATGTTAATCGGACCTGCTTTATAATACGTCGATCGACTACAAAGACGTATACTAATAATTCGTTGGCCCGATCCACGAAACCCTCCTCATTACTCGGTATTACAAAATTATATTACTTTTATTCTCCTTTCAAGTTATTTGCGATTGCCAAAACCTTTACCTTATGCCATAAAGCTCATATTTCAATATCACTTCAAAAATATGTGACAGGAATCGTATTAGAAAATACTTATTCAATGGAATGCTTAGCCAAGTTGGCAATCGCTATCACTTGGTAGCGCATCGTAGTTTTCCCTCTCTGTCACTCTTCCATTATTGTGACAAAGACAGTTAGCTGCCTTTCGTTTACGATTGACGATTAAGCGTTAGCGATTGGCAACTTGTCTAAGCACTCTGATCTACAAGAATCAATTCACGGAAATGTCGTCTTTCTTTCACTTAGAATAAGGATGTTATTTTTTCATAAAGTCAGTGTTGCAGATACGAGGTTGCGTAATTATTAAGTATACCAGCGAATCATTACAACGTATAACGTAACGTAATCAATAAGCATTTGAAAAGCAACCGTGCCCTTAGAAAGAATAAGCTGACATTTGATTTTGATAAATCAATATCTTGAGATATCTCGTACAAATCGACCTAGTTCCACGGTAAGCTCAATTTAAGGCTTGTGATGTGGGTAAGTACCAGGCGACGATATATTATAATAGGTCTTAAACGTCGACCGGCTTAGCGGAAAACGTATGGTGCTCCCTCCCGTACCCATATCGGCATCCCGGTCCACATACAGATACTTAATACATAAACAGCTATGACCAAGGAACAAATATTTTTGGTAAATAAATACACAAATAATGCCCTCGCCGGGATTCGAACCCGGAACCTCCAGCTTCGTAGGCAGGGTCACTACCAACTAGGCTACGCAGGCTGACAAAATAGGAGGCTACGGAGGCTTTGATGTGGGATAGGACGTTTTTGTATTGACGATGTTGGCCAAATCGGGTCTTTGATCTATGATCAGGGATCTCTTCCTGCATCTGCAACTTGAGACATAATCTCTAGTTATGTACAGCCATCAGATACATCGAACCACAGCCATATTCTTTAATATTTCAGTAATTTTAAGTGTAAGGCCTGCCCCACTACCGCGAAAAACGAAATGAGTAAATTTCGAGGATTTTTCTCTGTCACTCAAACGAAAGCGTCATTAGAGTGAGAGAGACAAATCCTCGAAATATTTCGCGGTAGGGCCGCTGAGTAGACGCTCAAGCGGATAGTCCGGCGGGGCGGCATGTAAAGGTGCATTCAGACCAAACAAGCATTCGCAGTTCTATCCCCCACTACGAAATCAACGAATGACGTTTTGCGTAACGACCGAATTTCGTAGAGTGGGGGGTTAGAATAGCGAATGCTCGTTTGGTCTGAATGCACTTTTACACAAATGCAAATGTAATGGCCTGAGTGCACGCCGTCGTCCAAATCCTGTGAACGCTCGTCGCGTCGCTGCCCGCCCCGCTCACGCCGCGGCCACGACATCGGTCTAAGGCGACCGGCTTAGCGGAAAACGTATGGTGCTCCCTCCCGTACCCCTATCGGCATCCCGGTCCAACTCATGGATTCGCTCGCCGCTGGTCGCCTTAGACCAATGTCGTGGCCGGGCCGTCAGCCCTTACTAAGTCACGAGATTATAATAATGTATGAAAATGGTCACGTGACTTTTCGTACGAATCTGTCATTCTCATACGTTTATCACCTATCGCTTATAAATGCGATTTCAGAATGCCATCTTGGCTAGGCCTGCTATCCTATTTATCTATTCTTTCGAACATTACGATTAGCTAGCGCGTGCAAATAGGAGTTCTAAATAAGGGTTTATTTATTTTATCGCTCCAAGCTTTATCAATTATGCAATGGCGTTCAAGCCGAATGCAGTTGAATAACGAACAGTATTTTTATTTAGTGTTCTTATTTTAAATTCAAGCGGTTCAGGAAACTGGATAAATGGTTGAGGCATAATTCTTTTCGTTGTCTTATTTTGTGTCTAAAAAAACGTGACGCAGTGGTGATTTTTGTATGAGTTGATGTATTGTTTTGAATTTCTGACGTATGCATTAAAATCTAGCGTGAAAAAGAAGTAGAAGTGCACCAGATTTTTTATATACTGAGTCGAAACGGCAACTAAAGTCTGACCAGCATAACTTTGCACTAGCATTTTTTCGATTTTCTGTACATAGCAACAATAGGCTACTTGACTCATATCAAATTTAGTGCAAAAAATTATCATTTTCTGTAGTATTCATTGAAAAGATCAATATTTTTCGATTACGGTGTATTAAAAGTGTTTGATGGGTACATATTTTTCATTGAAAAAATTGTTTTATTTTTGTACTCTGAAAACGGTGTCGGCCATGATGTGACGTCATTGGATCTTAAACTAAACTTCATGTCGAATCTTATACGAGTGAAACTCGCTATGGACATGTAGGCATGTAGCTTTGCTGTGACATTGACATAACATAAGTGACATGGCAAATGTTTGTTTTCGGTTTGAGTGACGTCACTCCACAGATAATCTAAGCATTAACATGGCTAGTATCGTTTTCGCGCGGTTACGAAAGTTTAAATTTTAAGTTATAATTTTGCGGTTTTCTAGGTCGAGAAAAAATATATTTATATTTTTTTATCCGTTAATCAGATATTGATTAATAATATACGGCAAACTTTAAAAATGGGTCAAGTAGCCTATTTTGCCTATCAATTAACATGTCATTGTCAAACTGTCATTTAATTTGGTAGAGAATTTGTTGCCAGGTCACGGTTTATTTTAATTTACCGTATTGTTCTTATGCAAAATTATGCTGGTCAGACTCTAAAAGTGTGACAGAGTGGTATGAAACAAGACTACGAAAAGAATTTTGACCGGGATAGACGTTTATCTGCAACCTTCAATTGGGATCGTTCATTCTTTTCGAAAAAACAGATTTCGAAAATCATTTCGAGAGCAACGATCGCTTTATTGTTTTATGATTATATTTTAACAAAATATTCAAGGATTACGGATATTTATGTAAAAATATCAGTAACCTTTGCTTGACTTTACCCCGTTGCTAAATACGTATCACCTTGTTTAAGGATATAGCTTCTCTTTGTTTGTTGCTCGTATCTAATGTTTTATGTCAGTATTCATTTGTCATTCAGTTATGTTTGTCAAAAGAAGTAATTATAATTATTGTCATGCGGTTTCAATTTTTTTTTTGAAAAAAAAACTCCTGAATTACCTACTGTAAAAAACTTTTTGAGAAATGCTCAAGTAGCCTACGAAGCGCAGGGAGGCCAGGGGGCCTACCATAATTTATTAATGCGATTCATTTTAGGACCTACTCTGAATCGCGATATTTGCGATATATCAGTTCCGTAGAATAACTGTCAAAAACTACCAGCCGACCCTAAACTGTATCGCATTTAAGAGAACATGGTATCCCCCAGGTTCTATACCACCTCCAGCCAAACTTCAATATTAATAAAAGTCACCAGATTCTAAGATGGGGTGATATATCGATAATGGTCCATTGGTGCTCGTAATGTCACCGCTCAACATTAAATGTCGTAAATACATAGAAAAACAGCGGCGGTTACGCCAATTTGGAATTAAGCGGGCGGGCACTCGTAAAAATTTTATTTAGCTAGTTATTTACTATGACGGCCGTTGCTGTGTGCAAAGACGAGAAAGGTATTCGAGTGAAAATAATGAATAAAGAGTTGATAGAAAATAATCACCAAATTAAAAATTTAAAACAACCAACTTCAACCCATTTCTCCAAGATCTTATTTGTTTGTGTACTGTGAAAATTAATTCCATTTTTTTTATTTCAATGCAAGTTTGAGAAAAGCACTCTACAAATCTCGGCGAGAAACAAGGTTACAGGCCGCGTATCTCTATCTTCTGGCCTCAGTTCCTTCGGCCAGATATATCTACTTGGCCTGTAACCTTTCGCTTCCCGTCCTCTATAGTAATGTACTATTCATCAGTATGTCAGGATACGTCTTTCCTAACAGAATAGGACACACGTTGTAACCTGAATCTAGTTGTAAATATTTACGAAGCAATATTGAAACGGTTCAGTCGACATTTTTCAATCTAACGTGGCCATTTTTTCAATCTATACCTTTCCTCGATTTCGCTTTTTTTCAGGCTACGAACAGTCATAGGTTCTACAAACAGCAAACAACAAAATAACAAATAAATCTTGTAAATACAGTTTCCACCAGATATATCAGAGCTAAAATGGCGATCAAAAATATCTGTGGCCTATTTCACCATAATTACAAGTGTGACAATTGTAAAATATCACTGTTCCTGATGTCACAGGCCTCCGTAGGCTACGGCTACCACTTACTATCGGACCGTCCATGTGCTTGTTTGCCGCCAACATAAAATGATTACTAATAACGTTATTATATCTTTAATAAACTACTTTTTATTTTTCGAAACCCGTGACAATGTCGCAAGGTTTAGTACAATTTTCATTAAAATCTTGACATGAGGTTCGGCTTATGTCGGAATTTCGCTACAATTGTCGTGGTTTTTGTGACAATTGTAATTATGCTTCGCAAAAAGCAGTTATTTACTGTTGATTTATTTAAGTTCCTGCACTACATTTTATGTTGGTGGTAAACAAACGAACGGCCCTTCCGATGGTAAGCGGTAACTGTAAAATTACAATCGTAGCACTTCTCGATATGCTGAAATTGGGGCATTAACATGCGTTCTAACATTAAAGACCTCAGGATAGTGACGTACTAATGGGATTCAGTTTAGGTTCAGGGAAAGGGACAGTGATATACGACTGGTATAGCCTTGTCCCTTTCTCTCTACTACCGCATTAACTGAACCGCATTAGTACGTCATGGTAACTCCCAGATATTTGCGACTACCGTGGCAGCAACCTTGTCAAAATGATAAGTAGTAAAAAAATCTTACAGTCTGATATACAACGTCACTTTGACATAGTTCCAATTGGTGTCTGTAGGGAGTGTAGGGCACTATTATTTATTCTGTACTCGCGATTTCAATAATTGGAAGGGTTAATACGAAGTGAATTCGTAATTAAGTAATTAGGTTTGCGAACTCGTCCGAGTTTCGCCCGATTTAGTATCCCGGTTACCCGGTTTTAAGTTATGCAATATTGAGACAAAGGCTATGACCTTCGTTAGGTCACGTTTCGAATAATGGAGCCGCAAAGCTGATTTTAGTAGGCCTCGATATCGCCAAGCGTGTAATGGCCCGGCCACGACATTGTTCTAAGGCGACCAGCGGCGAGCGAATCCATGAGTTGGAGCGGGATGCCGATATGGGTACGAGAGGGAGCACCATACGTTTTCCGCTAAGCCGATCGCCTTAGACTGATGTCGTGGCCGCGACGTAAGGTCTGAGTGGCGAGCGTCAAGCGGGGCGTCGGGCGGGGCGGGCAGCGGCGCGTCGAGCGTCCAAGGGAGGGACAGCGTGCACTGGGTGCTTAGCCAAGTTGCCAATCGCTAGCGCTTGCTAGCGCATCGTAGTTTTCCCTCTTTGTCGCACTAATATGAAGGAGTGACAGAGAGGGAAAACTAGGATGCGCTAGCAAGCGCTAGCGATTGGCAACTTGGCTAAGCATCCTGGTCACGCGCATACGTTTGCATTTGTTTAACATGGACGCCCGTCGCACGCCGCGCCGGTCGCCCCGCTCGACCGTCTACTCAGGCCTTAGGCCGTGGGTTTTCTGGCCGGCGACTGTCGACCGACGCGTGTCCGCCGCCGACGACGGTCGAATGTTGAAACCACCCTCAAACATTCGCGAACAAAACATTCGACCGTCGTCGGCGGCGGACACGCGTCGGTCGACAGTCGCCGGCCAGAAAACCCACGGCCTTAGACTTACGACGAATATTAAAACTACATTTAAGAGGCCACCCTTCAAAGAAGATATATTATAAATTGGATAAAAACCGGCCAAGAGCATGGCCATGCTTAGTGTAGGGTTCCGAATTCAAAAACAGATAACCCGATTATGTTCGAAATGGTTTTATTTTAAAGTATTTTACTAGGTAGTATTTCACTATTTATGATATATTTATTTATTTTTCCATATTTTTTGGATCCACGCATCAAAAGTTAGAGGGGAAGACACAATTTTTTTTCTTCTGGAGCGGATATCTCCGAAGATATTATTGACTTTAGAAATAAACATTTATCGGGAATCTTAAATTGTGCGTGTGTCCCGCCCCCTTTTGGCGTAGGTCCAAAAATATGGAAAAAATCATGGATCAAATCAATCAAAGAGTGGGCTTATGGAATACTTTAAAATAAAACTATTTCGAATATAATCGCCCAGCTGTGTTTAATTAAATAACTAGAACCTTACACTGAGCACTGAGCTAGCATGGCCCGACATGCTCTATATCTCGACATATTTGTACAGATATTTATGACTTTTCAGTTGATTTGATTACATATTAATGTGACACGTGCTCAAATAAATATGACAGGTAATATCCACACATATTTTTGATTGGTAAATCTGTTCAGATGCTTATGTAGGTACATTTCTATAATCATTTATGTTTTAAGCCTTGGATTTGCTCATATATTAATTTTTCTACTCCCGTACTTTTATTTGTCATTTACATGGTCGTGAACACACCTTTAAGCCCCTACCTTACAGATTCAAGATAAGTCTGTAGTTGTCTATTCCCTATAAACGCATTCGGGCTTACACGCAGTGCGTTTTTTGCATTTTAAGACACCTCGTGTATACAAGACTTAATGAAATACATGGCTGCCAACCTAATTTTAAATGTAATTTCTGATGTACAGTAAACCAAAGAGGAGCTTTCTTTTTAATTTTTGCGTCTCCCGCCCGACCTTGATGATTAATAAAATTGTGTTTGACTAAGAATATTTACAATTTTAAGGTAAATGTACCAGTGGATGACACTATAAGGAGCGATTTCATGCATTTTTGCACAAAACTACGTAATTGTTAAACATATAGACTAATTGTGTATACAAATTAATAGACTGGTTCCTCCTTTATGTTTTTGGGAAAATAAATTATATATAACTAATACTGTAACGCTATAATTTCACTTTTCCGCGATGTCTCAAATTGTACCAGTGAATGACTGGCAATATTTTGAATGTCGCAAAGTATGACTATGAAAAAATAGCAGTAATAATAACTATGAAAAAATCCCAGTAAATGACATAGCATTGCATCACGTTTTACAATTGATGCAGGTAAGTTTATGCTACTGGTAAACTTATAAATTAAAAAAATAACTAAACCGATGTAGATATTTATTAAATGTTGAACAAAACTTTCAATTGCGTTATTAAAACTATTTTTACTACACACAGTAACTACTAAAATATGTTTTTTTCTTCACATCGTTTGTACTTGCTCTCGATTTTTGCCATTTTTCGTATCCAGATACGTTGCTGCTTGAAAAATATATTTTTTCAGTCTATATAGAGTACGTATTTTTGTAGTAGGGACTTGTTTGGATTTTACTTTTAAGGAATTGAAGATAGGGCCAGCTTCGCCTTTTTTCACGTTGTTATACGTATATTTAGATAATTTTAGGGACATGTTTTCATTACAAATGCTTGTAACCAATGGATGACACATAGTTATGACCCAACGAATGACATATCAGTACGCACTGTCATCCACTCGATCTCCATAGAAAAACAGTATATGACACCCATGTCAAACACTACTCACATGGTCCATAGAAACCTGTGTTTTTTAGAATAACTAAAATATACGTTCTATAGCTATAAAATGCGATTCAAATTAAGATACATAAAATTACTATTTTGAGCGAGTGAATGACATGGGTGTCATCCACTACTAAATGCTATAATTTCGCTCCAGTATATATGACATGCATCTAAAATACTGAACTAATAAAAATAATATACTTTAAATACACAATATCAATAGATTCATTTAAAGTGTTGGAGTTTCAGTAAACAGTTTGTAAAAAATCGTTAAATCCAGGCTTATATGTTCACTTTTACAATGCAATGCCTTAGCAGATTCCCTAAGAACACCGACGCACAAGCAACTCGAAGCACCTGTTCGCAAGAACCGTCTATAAATTTAAAAAGTATTGTAGATATCAAAGAACGGTTTAAAACAAAAATCACAAATTGCACTACTAGTCGCCTGGATACTGTCTTTGGGTCATATTAATAACAGTTTTCTTAATATTTAAATTAAATTGGAAAAAAAGTCATTCATTGGTACAGTGTCATCCACTCCTACATTTACCTTATTTGATAATAAGTGTGTGGTCGTAGAAAAAGTATTGTATGCAACATTGTTTAACCGAGCCAAGAAATGCTCGTGGCGTCATTGATAAAAATTTTCGGTTTCGCCTCAAATTGTTACTCACGCCACTCACCTTTTTTTGACCTCTCTTAAACAAGGGTTGCATAAAATACTATTATGAACTCGACTATAACAACCCAATCCCAAGCTTTAATTCGACATAATCTACCTAATTAACTAATTATACATAAATATATATCAGTTACGTACTTCTGACCGTACAAAGAGTCACCACAAAAATGACACTTTAATTCCATTAAACTGAAATTTCATACTTCATTTATAAAATACACTCCAATTTTCTGGCAAACTTCCCAATTATGAAATTGCAACACATTGACGATGAATTTCAACGGATTCTGCATCCGGACTCTTTGTGCATTACTGCCTTCGTAATAAGGTTCAATCTGAAACGAATGTGACATATGCCCTTTTAAATTGAAAGTGGTTGGAAAATTAATTCATTTATTTTATTTTTCGCTTTGATTTGGTTACAAATGGAGATATCGAATTTATTAGTTAGCGTTTACTAAGGAATTAAATATGAATAAGCTGATTTGTGGTATCGATTCATTTTTTAGGGTTCCAAACTAATAAAAAAAAAACTTGGGACATCTTACACAATACACAAATAGACCTTATCCTACGGTAAGCTCAATTAGCTTATATCATAATATAACTTACCAAGCGACGATATAGATAATAGATAAATACATATAAGATACTTAAATATATAGAACATCATGATCAACATCAATCAACCATGAACAAATATTTGTGATAAATAAATACCTACACAATTAATGCCCTCGCCAGGATTCGAACCCGTAACCTCCCGCTTTGTGGGTAAGGCCACTGCCAACTAGTCTACGGAGGCTGACTAAAATCCTACTTTCCTCCCGTACATTTTGTCCGTCCGATACGTAACGGGAATTTTACTAGAAAACTATGTATAAAAAGTAGGTTACCCATTTCCTTGGCTGGCTTTTCTCTTTATAATGAATCTTTTAACCATCTTTCTTAGTCAGACTTGTACAAAATGTATACAAAAACAAAGTCCAACAACAAAAACATATAAACTCATTATAAAAAACCTAACCTAGAGTGCCGCCGGCAGCGGAGCGGGCCGAAGCTGCCGGTGGTTAGGGCTGCAGGGAGAGGAACCGCCGGACTATGCGCGCCGTGTCCAGGATTACCGCCTCTGTTCCTTATTTTTCATATGACTATTAGGTAATTTAAGTTGTGTTGCATCATTTTACATTATACAATGTGCCCATGTGTAAGGCAAAAAGCAGCGGATTTCTGACCGAATTTGAAGTTGAAAATAGAAAAATGTCATATGGAATTGCCCGATTCCGTAAAATTTTAAGAGAAATTGTCATTATGTTTAAAAACCGTTTGTGAAGGTTACGCAATGATAAAGAGCATTTTAGGAAACGATTTTGTTACATTGTTGTTTTAAGTCTGGTCACACTTAATTGACAGACATCAAATAAACAAAAAAAAATCCTAGCATATGTAAAAAAAAACTTAAAAGTGCATTTATGGTGATTGTTTTATTAATGACATACCTTTTTATGAATGCGGCATTCGAATTTTTTTTTGCAGATTTCATCAATACTCATATAACATTTCTTGCTTTTTTAGCCTCAGGAATATTATGCTGTTAAGAATTTTCCCTTTCCTCATGGTCATCTTGCATATGATTGGATTATTCGTTACCATTTCGTTACTATTTTTTCCGCAAAAAAATATAATTTTGCCAAGTCCTTCCACTTTAAACATTATTGCAACAAAATCCTAGAACTTTTTCTGCTATCGGGAAATGCTTTTTTATCTCGTCTCATCGCTCCCTTTCAGGATAATTAATATGTTTACCTCGCGTAGCAGGAAAATAATCACTTCAAACCTTTTCAATTTGCTTTTATTTCAATGAGTAGCGATAATTTATTCCTTTGAATCAATTAATAAAATCTACTGTTTCTGTGTGGCTACTTTTTTACTAACTGATTCTTACCATAAATATATATTTGGGTGAATCAACTTTTTCTTTTTTTTATATTGGCACAACAAAGTGGCTCTACTCCACCTGATCGTAAGTGAAAAGTACCTAGAGCCTAAATCGCGACGGTAACATAATTTATATTATACTAGCGACCCGCCCCGGCTTCGCAAGGGTACTATACCTACATAAAAACCTTCCTCTTGAATTACTCTAGCTATTAAAAATCTCATCAAAAGCCGTTGCGTAGTTTTAAAGATTTAAGCGTACAAAGGAACATAGGGACAGAAAAAGTGACTATATTTTATACTATGTAGGGATTGCCATACTTACAGTCACCTGAATCACGCTGGTTTTATGCAAAATTATGCTTATGAAGGCGTATAGAGGGTGCCGTTAGCCGTCACCTCTCCTGACTCACTCTGTATTAGTATCGAAAATCAAACGATAACTTAAACAGTGTAACTCAATTTCATGGATGGCTTGTCAGTTTCACAAGACTTTGAAAATATTATAAATTAATATTAAATATTTGCAATTTCTCGGGTGATTGGTACGCGATTGAAAACACTCTATTTATAATTTCTACCCTTAACCTTCGCAAAGACGTCGAGAGAGGGCGTTATTCTTTTAAGTATCGTAAAACCATACAACTATAGTCCAGTGCTACAATACAGTAAATTAAGCATCAATGGAAATCTTTTACTTTAGTTTTATCTAAGTTTTTAAATAATTAATGAGGAGACTTTGTGTAACAACTGCGTCAATTATATAATAATTAAACTAAATCGAAGATATTTTACATAGTTTTGGACCATAGTTGGGAGCTTTTGGAGTATAGTTGGGTAGTTTTACGATACAGCTTTTAATTATTTATAAATCTTTGGCTAAGCCGCGTTTTCTCTAAGTGTTCTGAGCGAGTATTCGTTTGTTTTTGGACAGATGAAAACATGATTTCAAATAGCAAAATGTTCATTCGTCAGCCCACGAACAAGTGAATTATGAACACTACTCAGAACACTAAGTGGAAACGCGGCTTTAGAATTTTATCATAGGACTGTACAGTGGGTATGCAGGGTGTAAAGGTTTCAGTGACGATGTCTTTTACACACTGTATAAATGGATGCGGCTGAGTGCACCACGCACACTAAGATAAAGTATTAAGTACATTTCTGCTCCTGGTCAGACACTTCACGGTGTTTCTATGCGATTTTGTTACGCGTTTTTTTTTGTTCATTACCATCACTTTATTTACCGTTTTATAAAAGCAAACGAGACTATCATGCCAGAAAAGCAGACAAAAATGCGTCTGCTACAAGATAATCGAAAATGACTGCACTATTTATACGCAGTTCGTCAATAATTTGGGAATGGTAATGACTTGATTGTTGCGACTGAAAAATCGCATAGAACTACCCACAGGACAATCTTTTATTATCAATGTACCCCCTTATTCATAAGCTTTTCTTAACTTAACAACCTGCTAAGTATTGTTTGGCCATATTGATAAGACCAAAAAGACAAACAATACTTAGGAGCTTGCTAAGTTAGGAGACGTCTGCTAACTTAACAAGCCGCTAATAATCGTTTGTTCCTTTTGCTCATATGAACACATTGTTAAGACCGAAAGGGACAAACAATTATTAGCGGCTTGTTAAGTTAATAGACGTTTATGAATAAGGGGGTTAGTTAGTAGTGGTAGTATTTCGTCGCTCTATACTTACTCTAAGTCGTATCTGTAACACTCACGTGATGGAAAAAACACCCGTATTAGCGCGGTCAAACTTTACTACTTCGGCAGTAGTAAAAGGGGGCAAATTTAAAACATCATCATCATCATCATCATCAGCCTATGATAGTCCACTGCTGGACGTAGGCCTCTCCTATTAACTATGCGTATAGACGCATTAGGTGGTAAATGCCTATAATCGCCACGCTGGGCAAGCGGATTGGTGATCGCAGTAATGTGTCCACTATGATGACGCTGCTGCCCATCAACAATATTTTATTAAATAATGGTAAGTGACACTTCAATCCCTTAGTCTACTCTTACGACACCCGCAGGAGGAGTTGGGGTGGTGACAAATTTAAAACATATAGGTTTGTATTGTTGATCGGTCATAGAAAATTTAAATTAGTTGCCTTCATTCACTGCCAGAAGTTGTTCCGTCGCTCCATTCAGGATTCAACATACGCTTTCGCCGGAAATATACTATTTTGATCCCTTGTGACACAATCTACTATTTCATTAAAGGCCTTTAATTATATATTTTTTGCAATCGACCCGTAATATATTTATTGACGAGATTATTTGCAACTTCGAAGGTAAATGTTTGTAAATTAAATAGAGACGCATTTACAATAAAGCGATGTTTAGATAACCTAACTAGAGTAACTAGACTATACACAGCCCCCTTTGGCAGCCCTCCGCAGGCACGGCAGACGAACACCTGACGCACTCTCACACAAAAAAAACACTCTATTCCCCATCCACAGAACCCAAATCAACAAACGAACCCCAAAATACAGAGTAATCAATACACATATAAAGACAAACTTATCTCTGCTGTCAGAAAACTGAAGAACTACCCCGACTAAGTACAAAAAAATCTTCTAATACTTGACAGTGGCGCCGCACCGCACGCAAATATACCCTGGTTCTATTATACTACGTGCTTTGCAAAGAAAGGAGTATCACTATGAGATAAATGCGTGACATAGGACCTTTTTAAATGTTAGTATTATACTTCTATAGCGCGAGCGTAACGTTTGAAACCTCTCCACGAAAAGAGGGTGATTTGCATTTTCCTTGCTAATGTGAGTCTTATGGTTATTGGGATAAGGTTGTAGCGATTGCCGAAACGGCGTCTGAGGCATTGGGAATTACATATTCAATGAGATTTTTCCATGTCTGCCAACAGTGCTCTCTTAGTAAGAGATATAACGAATTTTTTGCGTTTCGTTTTGCGTACTAGTGACAACGCAATACTGTGTGGTGGCCAAAAATGCTAATATTATATATATATGTATACTATATATGGTGACTAAAAAATAAGGCCCGCTACAAGTGAGGATATGAGAAGTAGAATAAGCTCCTCATGGGATTTTTTAAATAAACGTGTTTTTCATATAAGTACAAACTTAGTAGGTAATGCTAAAATAGGCATGGATCGATTGCATAAAACTTGTCCATAATTACTTAAGGCCTTAAAACAAAAATCACGATTGCGGCAATTGTGTTACGAAAGTTAGTCATACAATATAATAATAATGTACATATTCTGTTCAGAAAGTTTATATTCAGCAGGTAGAATATTTTTTTCATATCGCCTATTCCAAAAAGGGATATAAAATGGACATGCAATACTGGAAAACTTAATCAACACTATAAAACACGGTACGTAACGAAAATGGGTGAGCAAAAAACTGAAACTTTAATTGGAAACCTGAGTGCTTTCCGATAGTTGTTAATTTACGTGCGAATATTTTCAATTATATAGTAAGTAAAAGCTAGTGGAAACGCATATAAAAAATATAATTTTATTTGAATAACACATTAATTAAGGCGAGCTTTCACGGGTTTGAGTTTAAAGGCTGAGCCACATCGGATGCGCATGAAGCACGTGAAGAAGTAAATGTCATAGTCATCGTAGATGGCATACCGCTTGCACATTACGCGCAAGTGCACGCTACGCGGATGCGTATGCAGCACGTGCGTAGAAAATGTCATAGTCATAGTAGATAGCACACCGCTTGAACATTACGCGCAAGTGCACGCTACGCGGATGCGTATGCAGCACGTGCGTAGGAAATGTCATACTCATCGTAGATGACTCATCACTTGCATATTACGCGCGTGCACGCTACGCAAGCGGTATACCATCTACTATGACTATGATATTACTGTAACATTCTCATGTTTCCTAACTTAACATACCGCTAAGTATTATTTATCCCTTTCGGTCTTACAGACATATTGATAAAACCGAAAGGGACAAACAATAATTCGAGGCTTACTAAGTTAGGAGACGTTAATGAATAACCCCCTTATTCATAAACGTTTGCTAACTTAACAAGCCGCTAATAATTGTGTGTCCCTTTTACTCTTAAGGACACTATTAAGGCGTAAGAGACAAACAATTATTAGGGACTTGTTAAGTTAGCAAACGTTTATGAATAAGGGGGTAAGGAAGTAAGGATGGAAATGACACCAGCAGTGAAAAATAAACGGAGTCAGTAATGAGTCCAAATTGCTGTCACTAGACAGGCGTAAGACCTGAAAAAAGCCTTTTAAGGCAGAAACGAGCGACAATTTTACACAGGCAAAAGCACCTTAAACAATTCTTTGTAATGGGCTTAAATGAACACTTATATATTCTTTAGTGCCTCTTGCAGTCGAGGTATTTATACTAAATTAATGTAACAATAAAATGGCCGATGCAGCAGTTAATGAGCTTACCTCGAAAACTTTATACATTTGGATCACGTCCTAGATATTGATAAAAGTTGGTAGGTTCGTAGAGTCAATGATGCTGAGATTGCTGAGCGAAATCCACTATATATGTATTCCATAATGTTCCAAAATGTATGAAACGTCCCTTTTTTAGGGTTCCGTAGCCAAAATGGCAAAAACGGAACCCTTATAGTTTCGCCATGTCCGTCTGTCCGTCTGTCCGCAGCATAGCTCAGTGGCCGTTAATACTAGAAATCTGCAATTTGTTACAGGTATAGGTACAGTCAACTACAAAGAGATGTATCCACGTTAGTCTTACAAAATGAAGGAACTTTTAGTATGCAAAAATTATTTACCCTTGCTTCGTGACATTTTCAGTATTCACCAAATCTTACACTATTATCGATTCGTTTTAAGTGCAATTATTATGTATCCAACCAAGCTTCCTATGAAAGTACTCCTGCAACCTTCATTTATTACCTAACAATATGTTATTACAAATATTAGTCATATTTCAATATTCTAAAGAAATGTATCCATTTTGAATAGTTTACCTTAACCTGAGAAATATGTATGCAGTGACAAGTCTGCACTGCTTTCGTGAGTTGTCAGTCAGTCAGACGTCAAAGCAATCCTTGTCGTATAATGGATCAAATTTAATATTCTTTATAAGTTATAACCAGAGGGCCTATTGCGAACCACGAACGATGGTTTGCCTCTCTTTCGCACTTGCAATGTCGAACGTAAGTGTGACAAAGAGGCAAAACTTCGTTCGTGGCTCGCAATAGGCCCTCAGGACCGCTACCGCGAAATCCGAAATCATCAAATCGAAAAAACTTGTCACGGTCAATTATACCCTAGTTGGAGTGACAGAGAAAGTTCCTTTGCTGCTGTTCAGCGGTAGGTGCCGAAGCTAGCTAGGAAAATACGTTTGCCATTTGGATTGCAAAAACTGCATCCAACGAATTAATTACAGAATGAAAAATCAAGGAAAAGTTTGCAAGAGGAAGATATTTATTTATACCAACAATTTTCTTAAATAATCAAATCAACAAAAAATTCTAATCCTTAATTTATCAAAAAAAGATACATAAAATAATGTCTTCAAAGACTCAATATCTTGTATAACTACCGTCAGCATCTATTACCGACTGCATTGAACGAACACAGTTTTCGCAGAAGGTATCCCCTCTATAGTAATCCCATAGTTGGAACACGTGTTCTTTTAAATTTTCTTTAGTTCTGTTGGGTTCCAATCAATGCTGCACTATCAATCCCGCACAAGTTTTCAATCGGGTTCATGTCGGGACTTTTTGGTGGAAGCTTATAGGTGGAGGTCGTCCTGGTTTTCAATCCAAGTTTGGACAATACGCGATTTGTGCTCTGACGAATTATCCTGTATCAAAGTTAATAATCCGTCTCCGAATACATTTTTAGCGGTGGGCATCAACACGTCTTCTAAAATGTCTTTATAATTTATTGCATTCATCCGAGTAGGTATTTCTATTAGACTTTTTTGTTTCCTAATTTGAAAATGTTTTGTTTGAATTCTATTCTGAATTTAAACTTATTGGTTACATTTCTTTGTAACATTAGGAGTTTACCTAAATTTGTCAATACATATAGGTAGATAATAAAAGAGGTTTGTAAGTATAAATTAAAAGGAAACATAGTAGGATACATTATTGTAGTATATTAAACGAATCGATGATAATGTAAGGTTTGATTGCTACTAGAAATGTCACTAACCAAGGGTAATTCATTATGGCAAATTAAAATTTACTTCATTTTGTAAGACTAACGTGGATACATCTCTTTGTAGTTGACTGTAGGTACATATTAATCATGCCAAAAAAGTGGTACAATAAAAACTTTACATATTTTTTTTTCAGGTTGGTTTTTTTTATTTACTGTAATCCTATAGTGTGGGGTATCATGAAATAGGTCTCTTAAAAAGAATGAGGATCTTAAAAAAAGTTTTTTCCTAATGTCAATATTTTCGGAGATTATTACTCCAGTCCAAAAAATTGTGTCCCCCCCCCTCTAACTTTTGATCCATACGTCAAAAAAATATGAAAAAATCACGAATAGAGGGCTTATAGAATACTTTGAAATAAAACTATTTCGAACATAATCGATCCAGCCGCTTTTGAATAACTACGGAACCCTACACTGAGCATGGCCCGTTTTTATTTAAATTTGCCGCCTGATTCTTTCTAAATACTTTCCACTTTTGTAACATAATGTATCTATATGTATCTATCTATTATGTATATCGTCGCCTGGTACACATCACAAGCCTTAATTGAGCTTACCGTGGGACTGGGTCGATTTGTGTAAGATGTCCCAAGATAGCTTTTTTTTTAAACAAAATGGATGCGGTCGTTATTTTTGTTTCGTAGCCCTTAAGTTTGTACAAATTTATTTCCCATTTTATTTCTATGATTTACTTATACTTGCTACTGTCAACAGACCAATTCTTACCGTTGGTTATTCCTTTCATCATCATCAGCCTATGATAGTCCACTGCTGGACGTAGGCCTCTCCTATTAACTATGCGTATAGACGCAATAGGTGGTAAAATGCCCATAATCGCCACGCTGGGCAAGATTATTATTCCTTTACTCCTATCATAACACGCATTACTCTATCATTATTTAAAGATAATGATATCCTCGGCCATCGACTACGTCACATATAACATAAAACACCCTTCATAATACCTACAATGGCTCGAGACACCCCTTGTAATCCTCACGTCAGATTTGTCACCTCTAAGACAACGGCATAAGGTATATAATTGTGTAGTAGTTCGTCACGGAACCAACGAAGCCAGACGTACGTGTTCAGAATAAGAGGTCGGTGATATACTTGTTTATCGTGATTTTTTGTTTCAAGATGTAACAAAGGCAAGTATACCAATACAGCATGTGTATTTGATACGGGCGAATATTTTAATGGCGTTCACTATCGAACCTAGGGAACCTGGGTGCTTAGAAGATGCCAATCGCTAACGTTTAATCGTCAATCGTAAAAGATAGGCAGCTAACTGTCTTTGTCGCACTAATATGAAAGAGTGACAGAGAGGGAAAACTACGATGCGCTACTAAGCGTTAGCGATTGGCTACTTGGCTAAGCACCCTGTTTACATAAATTTCTTTAGGATATCTAGGTTTTTTTTAATATAAAATAATTGAGCGCGCAATATATTGCATCCACATTAATTAACGTAGATATAAGTATCTAAACGTCATATGAATGTTATGTCAGTTGGACGGCATACATTGCTGCAGGGTTGCACTTTAGAATAATCATTACACCTAAATAATTATATACAAAATTTAACGAAATGATTATACGATTCGTAGTATCAGATATTATAGCTGGATTAATTATTGCGTATCAAATACACTCGCTGTATACCTATATCGTGGGGGGTGCGCCAAAGTATTTATAAAATTGCAACTTAGATTATTGGAACTCCGAAAATTTTTCTTATACAATTTAACTTCATAATGTTCGGTATTTAGAATAATCTTTGTTCATAATCATCATCACATAGAATTATTTATATTCATAATATTGTTTTTCATACATATTTTTAGTACTAACTTTTATGTTTATATAATTTTTCACTATACTTATTTTATGCTATATATTCTAATGTTATAGGTTTTTATTTTTATCTGTACTGGTTTTATGTATGAATTATTTTTGTTTAATTAAATATAAATCGTACTATTACTGTAAACTAGCTACCTGCACAAATCAGGTTGTGGCAGAGTAAGTACTGTACTAAACGGGTTCCCTCTAAACTTTTTTTGTCCGAAACGCTTAGGACATAACAGACTTGGTATAATCTATTTTGGCATCAACTTAATGAGATAGAAACATCACTTGGCTTAAATAACAATATTTCGAATATTATTTTGTCCGAAACTATCTTGGCATATCATTAATAACGCCGAGTGTTATGAGACAGAAATTAGATTTGCACTTTTTTTTTGGGCATGTAGCCACATGTTCGAAACTTGCCTTTTTCGTCAGGCAGAATTTGCTGTGAGGGTGAAAATTTCTGCAGTGAGCGAGCGAAGCGAGCGAACAAAACTTTCCGGGGCAGTTCCGACTCGGATAGGTTAGGTTAGAAGACTAAGGCGGGAGCTTTGCTCCCGCCTTAGTCTTCGAGGTTATTTTTTTTTTAGCAACCTTGAAAGTACTCAGCTCAGTAACACAGTAAGTAACGTACAGAATATTACTACTACCTCGATTATATTGAGAGGTTGTAATTATTCCTTCTCTGTTATGCTAAAACAAACTATGCCGATACTTTTTATGCACATCCAGATTATGCCTCATCATAAATAGGAGCATCGAAATTATGCTCGAATAATATTCGAACAACTCGAAATCTGCCACAAAGAAATATGCTAAAGTTGAGTATGTCACAACAGTTTCTGCACAAAGCCCATTATGACTACATATTTTATGTTATTCATAAAAGAATTATACCACAACAGAGTGAACTTAATGGGAAAATGTTTATAAATAAACAATTTATTTCAAATAACTTTATGAGTATAGATTAATCTACTTGACGACTTTAGGAGGATAAAATTTCGAAATAAAAATCGTTATGAACATTGTAGGTAGAAGTATAATTTTTAGTAAGAAAAAAAGTATGAGAAAAAATTTTCGGAGTAATGATGATTATGAGTAAAAAACGGTATTAGTAAAAATATTCGAAGAAAAAATTGTATAAGTGCCAATATGGACCCTATCGTGGGACATACAGGTGAAATAAAGAGGAGCTCCCGGGCGAATATTCAGCGTTTTTACGGAGTTTTTATTTCGTGATTCTCGTCTCAGAAAGTAAGTATTGTTAGAACAGTAGGCTTAGCACAGGATTAGTGCGACAATATGTCGCCGCAAGATAGACTATCCATTCCTCTTTTATTCTTATAATAAGTAAAAGATGGAAAATCTATCTCGCGGCGACATACTGACATACCAATCGTGTGCTAAGCATACAGATGACTCTAAGAGTGTTATTTTAATATAAACCGATTTTCAGCGATTGATAGTAATGCATGCCCTGTGGTGACGGCAGCAAGAATACATTTGTCACCACCCCAACCCCACTTCCTGTGGGTGTCGTAAGAGTCGACTAAGGGATTGAAGTATCACTAACCGTCCTTTGATTTGATTGATGATCATAGTGGACTCATTTCTGCGATCGGCAATCCGCTTGCCCAGCGTGGCGATTATGGGCATTTACCTCCTAATGCGTTTATACACATAATAGGAGAGGCCTACATTCAGCAGTGGACTGAGATAGGCTGATGATGATGATGCTAGTAATGCCCATTATTAACGGTTTTCCTTAAAAGCGTTAACAGACTATCTATAAGCTATTGACTCAAAATCACCCGGATACTATAATTATTTACAGTTTTTACGTACGTGTAAACTTTTAAATATTTGCAGCACGGCACAGGTTGGTTTGAGTAATGGCCGAAATTTACTCGTGGCGTAAACATTTACATTCTTGGTTATTTATAATTCGACGATCATAATTTAACTCTTATCTTTTATAATTTCTTAGCTTTTGTTGTTACAAACATTGTATGGTCAAGACCAAAAGTTTCAGGTTAGGACTTGCTTTCCATCTCGCTTATAAGTCTTTTTTTTTTTCAAAGTTGACCTGCACTTTTTTTGGATTTGGAACTTTTAATATAATATGATTTCCACTCAGAATCGCGAGCTTTTTCGATCCGGATAGAAGATATTTTTGTCCCAAGGAGTTTTTTCCATTCTGTGACCTTACTTTCATACAATTTACGGAATGGATAGTTCGAAAAATGTAGACTTATGTAAATTTTGGGAGAATTTTTACTGCTATTAGGATCGAAAGAGCTCACGATTCTGAGTAGGAGGGCATTTTCGCGAGAAGAGATACAAAAACTTATTTTTCTGAAACAGGTAAATTTTATGTTTTTCCTGCTAGAAGAAAAAAAGTGTCCCCATTTTTTGTTTCTATTACGTAACCGTTTTTCAAACACTTTGTACAGCGGTTACAAAGTGGAGAGCATGTAAAATGTATGAAAAATGTGGGACCATTTTTTTCTTGTACTTTTTTCTCCTAGATTGAAAGAACTCGTTATTCTGAGTATGAAAAACGTTAAATTTACCTACCTTAAAAAAAAAATTTTTTGGATCTCTTCTCGCGAAAATGCCCGGGAATCATACAAAAAAGTGGTGGGGGCAACTTTAAAAAAAATGGCCCTTGTACTCGCGTATTGGTGCGAGCGAGCGGGGAAAGTGAGTCCGCATTAGAGTGCGGCTCCACTGAAGCGGAGCGGAGCGGAGTTCAAATTCGCGGATTCATCAAATTCGAATTCGAAACACTGTGATGCGGTCTCATTGGCCGAGCTCCCACAGCTCCGCTTCGCTCCGCGTCAGTGGAGCCGCACCCTTAATCTCATGGACGCAGTTCATGGCAATACACTGCTTTTTTTTTGTTGAACCTCATTAATTTATTTCATTTTTATTTTACTTTTAACTTTATTTATTTATATTCGAACATAAATTGTTAATTAAGAAATATATTGTGCCCGTTGAATGAAACAAAATAAAAATCTGTGTAAAGAGAATTTTTCCTCCATTTGAGTTTCATAATACGTATTTTACAATGAATATTCAAACAACAAAATATATTTCAATAATAAGAACATTATTCTTGGAATAAAATTATATGAACACTATTCCTTGAAATAATAAATGCGGCAATAATTGACAGAAAAATAAATTCAGATTTTTTAGGTCTCCTTATGTATTTTAATATTTATTATTTAGTAATTTAGTGTCATTTCTTTTTAATTTGTTTTATTTATGTAGGTACTTACATTATCATTGTATAGAAAGAGTAGGACCATCTAAATTATGCTCACATTTTTTTCGATAAATTCAAGAAATGTTGGGATAGTCACACTTGGTGTTAAGAGAATCAAAAATGTTGATACTTGAATGTTTTTTTATTTTCTGTGCACATATTAAGGACTTAAGGAAACATGGAAACACCTTACGTAACATGCAATCAGTTAAAGTTAACGAAAAACACATGTTCTTTGCCGCCGCGATTTGGGCTCTACTTTTCACTTACGATCAGGTGGAGTGGAGCCACTTTGTTGTGCTACCATAAAAAAAAATAACGTTTACGCTTGCCCACAATTAACGAAGATACCACAATTAACGAAGCGAGAAATAAACTGCAAATAATAAACAATTTATCCTTCACTTTGCCCACTGACTCGTTTAGAGATTAAAGATTCATTTATTAAATTTTACTATTAATCATCGGGAACATGAGAGAGCTAAAACTTAAAGTATCAAAATACAAGCACCAACGGCACCAACCTTCTATGCTGTTTTTTTTTAATCATAGATAATTAGCGATTCAGCAAGGAAATAACTGTCAAAAAAATTTGATTGCTCGGAAACTATTTATTTTAAAAAGTCTTATTACTAGAGCATAGAATTTCTATAGAAGCCTTACAAGCACTTTCTTAGATCGCCTAAGCAAAAAATGTAATGCTCCTTCAAATGTAAATGACATCTACTTAAAATGATATAAGCGCATTATTAAATAGGTAACGTGGGCGGAAAAATAGCCTTACTTACTGAACCTCGTATCTGCCACACTCACGTGATGGAAAAAACTGCCTTATTCTCCGTGAAATAAAGGTGACATCCCTATGAATTGTTTGTGGTAGATCTGAGGTTAAGTAAGCGTGGCGACGAAATGAGTCCGTATACAAATGTAACTTGACGTTAATGCCCACGAAATTACAAAACAAATTGTTTCTTAATTTTTTTCTTTGTTCTAGAAACGTCCTTGAGGCACTGGTCTCATCGCGAGCTACTAAGCTACGAACTACCAGCGGTCACATAGCTGGTAGCTGTTTATGGCCCATAGTTCAAAGCTTAGTAGCTCGCGGTGAGACCAGTGCCTTACTTATAGAAAGAAACGTCCTTGAGACATGATTTCGATAACAAGTGGCATTCATTGGTAATCATCATTTACTTGTCCTTATTTCAAAGCAAGTAGTAGTTATAGGTATAATATACCTAATGGCATATTAAGTCTATATAATATATGAATATTTCCTTGTCTTGTCGATTCAGCCATGTGACGAGTAGATGCCTGAACAAAAAAATCTTTATTTTATTTATTCTATAAGAACCATTCGTCATTTCTATCCAAAAAATGTATGAAATGTAAACCTAACCTAAAAATTATAACCTAACCCCCTTATTCATAAACGTCTGCTAACTTAACAAGCCGCTAATAATTGTTTGTCCCTTTCGGTCTTAACATTGTGTCCATAAGAGCAAAAGGAACAAACAATTATTAGCGGCTTGTTAAGTTAGCAGACGTTTATGAATAAGGGGGTAAGTCTTTATCTAATCTATCTAATTTCACGCTATATGGGTGTCTTTAAAAGTAAAAAACTCAAAATCGTCCAACACTGGTCCTGAATAACTTTTGAAGGTGTTATATGTCGTGACCTGAACACCTTGGAACGAATTTAATCGAAAGCGAAATAAATAAGTATTTTAAGACGCAACAAATATTACATTTCGTTCAGACTAGCAGCGTAACTAGAAACTCTTCGTACTGATAAATTTGCTAAGCTATAAATCAAATCAACAACCCAATTCCGTGATGTCATAACTACTCGCAACTGTTTAATGTAACGGGCCGTATTTTGAGAGCAACAAGTTTGCTTTTTGATTAGCAATATCGTCGCACAGGACCTTGTTGAAATTTGTAGACGCACCGTTTTATTCGCACAATGTAAGTACATTTTCGTTGGTCCTGGAGATATTCTTGATGCTTGTGAAATATTTGTCTCGTGTACTTATTTCTCACATAAGATACACACTCCCGTGTAAATAAAAGAGACACTGCGAGATGAAAAATAAAAGAGATAGTTGATAGCGGGGCGAGTATCGCCTGTCTCTTTTATTTACACGAGAGTGCGTACCTGGGCATTTTCGCGAGAAGAGATACAATAGTTATTTATTATACAAGGGGGCAAAGTTGTTGTTTAACTGTCGTGCCAATATTGAGACCTGAGCTAGCGAAAGATTCCAAAATTGAGCCACGAGCGTAGCGAGTGGTTCAAAAACTGGAATCTTGAGCATTGCGAAGGTCTCAAGGCACGAGAGTTGAACAAACTTTGCCACCATGTGTAATACAACTTTTTTCCCCTCACTATCGCGAGGAAATATGATTACAAATCTCATCCAAATGTAAATTAACTTAAAGAAACTATTTAAAACTCAATGTCGAAACGTATCGTAGAATAGAGTTACTTATGGAAGTTAAATATTGCCAATGGCTTACAAAGTCACATGAGAAAAGACCAATTTAACATGTGAGCTCCGATTGCGCATGTTTACTACGGTCATACAGATCCACTTATACTAGGCAGTAGGGGGCTATAGGAATTAGAGAAATGTCAAATTACTTTATTCACAAGTGCGTAAAAAGCGTTTTTACCCGCTCGTATTAAAGGATAAACGAGCGCTTTACGAGCTAGTGAGGGGAAAAAACTTATTTTTCTGAAACAGGTAAATTTTATGTTTTTCCTGGTCAGAATCATGAGCTCTTTCGATCCTACTAGAAGAAAAAAAATGTCCCAACTTTTTGTTTCTATTACGTAACCGTTTTTCAAACACTTTGTACAGCGGTTACAAAGTGGAGAGCATGTAAAATGTATGAAAAATGTGGGACCATTTTTTTCTTGTACTTTTTTTCTCCTACGTAGATTGAAAGAACTCGTTATTCTGAGTAGGAAAAACATTAAATTTAAAAAACATTTTTTTTGGATCTCTTCTCGCGAAAATGCCCACCTATCTTTTGTTCGTGTTTATAGCCGATAGTTCATAGCTTACAATTAGTAGCTCGCGATGATACCAGTACCGATGATCGCTGCACCATCGGGTACCAATGCTAGACACTTTTATCAGTAACCAGTGAATCAGTGATGGATAATTCAATTTTCTTTTAAGGCTAAGCCATACACGCGGGCGGTACGTGCACGTGCGCGTTTTGCCTATATAAGTGTCATATTAAACGGCACACCGATTGCGTGGCGTATACGTGCGCGTGACGTGCAAAATTGACAACGCGAGCGAGCACGTCCTGCACACGCATCCGGTCTGGCTTGGCCTTGAGGCACTAAGTTATAAAATATCGGCTATAAACACGAACAAAAGATACGCACTCCCGTGTAAATAAAAAAGCCAAAGCGATACTCGCCCAGCTATCACCACCGGGCGAGTATCGCCGCGTCTCTTTTACACGGGAGTGCGTATCTTTTCTTCGTGTTTATAGCCCATAGTTCATAGTTTAGTAGTTCGCGGTGAGACCTGTATGCTTAACCAAGTTGACAATCGCTAACGCTTAGTAGCGTATCGTAGTTTTCCCTCTCTGTCACTCTTTCATATTAGTGCGACAAAGACAGTTAGCCACTTTCGTTTACGATTGACGATTAAGCGTTAGCAATTGGCAACTTGTCTAAGCACCCAGAGCCTATAGCATTAATCTGGTCCTATGTCTATGAAGACGATTGCTCTCTCGCCCTTTGGGCGACGGGAACAGTACGTCTGTAGATGTTCGGAAATCCTCTAAGCCTTCGGGGACCTTCGGGTTTCCTCGGGCACGCTCGGAATTCGAAAACTCCAACTTTACCGTATGCCGGTGGTCAATTTTGGAAGTTGCGGGATTCGAGGGCAATTTTGGGCATAGACGTAGAAAGTGGCGCCACAGCTTAGTGTAAAAGAGAGTTGTGGGGTACACGATATATGTTAAGGAAAAGCTGGGAGGGTGTTCGAGTTATTTAATAATAGGGGACCGTTGCTCGCATTTATAAGAAAATGATGAAATTGGTGGTTGTCAACGATCTATTGAGAGTTGCTTTTATGTCAAAAAACATAAGTGTTATTTAGTCGTAAACAAAACTAAGACGAAAAATATGCATACAATTTCTTTATTTTTTATTAGTTTCTGTTTGAGACTGACAAGAAAACTTTCTGACTTCAGTAGTTTTCGTGAGAACTCATTCTTGGGAAGGCTTTTAAGTGAATCTAAGCAGCTTTAAGGTGGCTTTCCACCAGAGCGAGATACTATATGGATACTTTTGACAGCATTTGGCTTAGCACATTCAGCAGAGCGCAGCAGCTAACACGATCTCATTATCATCATCAGCCTATGATAGTCCACAGCTGGACGTAGGCCTCTCCTATTAACTGTTCGTATAGACGCATTAGGAATTAAATGCTCACAATTGCCAAGTCAGCCTCTGTAGCCTAGTTGGTAGTGACACTGCCTACGAAGCTGGAGGTTCCGGGTTCGAATCCCGGCGAGGGCATTCTTTGTGTATTTATTTGTCACAAATGTGTGTTCCTTGATCATGGCTGTGTATGTATCTAAGTATCTATACGTATCTATCTATTATATATATCGTCGCCTGGTACCCACAACACAAGCCTTAATAGAGCTTACCGTGGGACTAGGTTGATTTGTGTTAGATGTCCCAAGATATTTATTTATTTATTTATTATTTATTGCCACGCTAGGCAAGCGAATTGGCGATCGCAGGAATGTGTCCACTATGATGACAGCCGTGCGGTGACAGTAAGAATACATTTGTCACCACACCAACTCCTCCTGCGGGTGTCGTAAGAGTCGACTAAGGGGTTGAAGTGTCACTGACCATTATTTTATAAAATATTGATGATGGGCAGCAGCGTCATCATAGTGGACACATTACTGCGATCGCTAATCCGCTAACCCAGCGTGGCGATTATGGGCATTTACCTTCTAATGCGTATATGCATAATAGGAGAGGTCTAAGTCCAGCAGTGGACTCATAAGGGCATTTTTACTTCCAAGGCACCCAACTAGCGTATTAGGTGGAACAAGAAACGAGTGCGACGAATCTTTAGGAATTTAAACTTGACCCGTGTTTTTATACTAAAATATCGTTTATAGTTGATAAAATAAACACCAAAACAGAGTTTGTATTGAAATGTGTTCATTAAATTGTCGTTAGAAACCTCACTACTATTAAGTTTTTGTTTTATCAATTATCAGATGCTAATCGGGTGTTCTTATAAATAAAAATATTCATAATGGGAAAGGTACTCTAAGCGAGCTATAGCAAAAACTCAGGACATCAGCAAGGACGATATTATAAAATGTCCGTAATCTTATAAAGAACTAAGTCGGCAGACGCAACTACGCGTAATATTCGAATAAAAATGTGCAAATAAATATGACGGAGGAAATTGCTCTTCAAATTGCTTTATGCAATTTTTAAATCTACCCTTAAGGAAAAGCTTCTAGTAAAGTAAAAGCTTTGGATGATGTTTCAGAAGATTTCGTCGTATAAAAATACAACTGACATGTTTTTACCATACATTGTATTTTTTTTATGTGACGAAGGGAGCTCTCAGCCCACCTGGTGGAAAGCGGGAACTGAAGCCCTTGGCCATAGTGACCAAAAATCGCCTATGCACTGTAGCATTGAAAATGTCGGAAAAAAACAAAATATTTTTTCGGGAATGTATGAAAACTTCGTTTTTCCGTTTTTTTTTTGGTATTTTTTCAGAAACAATCTATGACACTGTCACTGTCACTCCTTGCCATCTGTTTCAATTGACTTTTCCTCTGTGACATCGCGTTCTTTTGGTATATGTGAAAATTAGACCTAATTTATATTGGTTTAGAGTTGAAAATTAAAGTGGAAAATTTCATTGTTTTTTTGGAAAAAATCAGGAAAAAAACGAGCTGTTTGGAAAGAAACGGGATTTAATCCGGAAATTTTCATTGTGTCTACCCTGAGGACTTAGATGGATTGCCTCTGTGCCAGTAATTACACCGGCTATCTTACCCCCGAACCGGAAAACAGTACTAACTATTTAGCGGCAGGTTAATCGCGTAAACTTATGTGACAAAGACTCATTTGTCTTCAAAATTGCAATTGGGGTTACCCATATAGGTAGTTTATTAATTTTATAACTGGGTGTTTGTATTTATAGAGAATTCTTGCACTTTCCATACATTTCTAAGGTAACTGTCATAGCCGTCACGTTCCCGACAAAAAAGACTTTTTCGTGGAATGCACCCTTCACACCTACTCCACGAACCTGAAGTCACCCTGTATTGAAAATTACCGAGAACTTAAAGTAATTTTCGCCAATGAGAATTACGGTAAGTGCAAAATTTCTGGGAAACTAGTTATGAATAAGAGAGTAAGTACATGAAAAATTAAACAATGCTCAAGAAAATCTACTATTGCATTATTTTTAATCAGCAAAAAGCAGCGAAAGCTCAAATAATTACACCGAGCAAATAATATGTCGGAGTGCTAGCTGTTACTTCAAAGCGCAACTCTTACTATGTTTTTTTCAAAACATGCCACACTTTTCATACATTTAGTCCAAATCCGTCGGATTCGGGATCCACGTCCGATTATACAATATATGTATAAAGGTACCCATGGAATGTACAAGCATCCATCGCACTTCCGAGTACATAAAAGAGACACGGCGATACTCGCCCGGCAGTGATAGCTGATAGCTGGGCGAGTATCGCCATGTCTCTTTTATTTACACGGGAGTTACCTTTTGTTCGTGTTTATAGCTAATAGTTCATAGCTTAGTAGCTCGCGGTGAGACCAGTGCCATCTGCATGGAGAAAATTAGTTTTTTACTACTAATAATGTAAATTACCAATAAACTTTAAAATCTTATACACAGTGTTTCACTTTCTCATACAGAATGTTAGATAACCAACATTTATGATTTTTTTTACGAATTCGGTTCTGGTCCCGTACTAAAAGTTATTCTGTAGGACTTATATTATTACATACGGTGTGGCGAGATACTGACACGCGAAACAACCTGAATATGTATTTGAAGCTGAGAGCCACTGGTTACGGTATCGGTATCTAATTACCATCATGTGGGTATGCTTGTTTATCAGTTTATCACTATCGTAGAACATAAAAATGGTAATGGCCTTAAAGTTACAACATAACAAACCTTATCAGCCTATCTCAGTCCACTGCTGGACTTAGGGTTTTCCTATTACCATTGCGTATGGACGCTATAGGAGGTAACGCCAATAATCGCCACGCTGGGCGATCGGAGTAGGTAGTGTGTCCTATATGATGACGCTGCTGCACGTCATCAATATTCAATAAATTAATGGTCAGTGACATTTAAATCCCTTAGTCGACTCTATGACACACACGGAAGGAGTTGGAGAGGTGACACATATATTCTTTCAGCATCCGCAGACTAGTTGGTAGCGACCCTGTCTACGAAGCTGGAGGTTCGTGGTTCGAATCCCGGCGAGGGCATTGTTTGTGTATTTATTTATCACAAATATTTGTTCCTTGGTCATGGCTGTCTTTGTATTTAAGTATCTGTATGTATCTATCTATTAAATATATCGTCGACCATTACCCACATCACAAGCGTTAATTGAGCTTACCGTGGGACTAGGTTGATCTGTGTAAGATGTCCCAAGATATTTATTTATTTATTTATTCTTACTGCCGTCACCACGCGGCGAACCTATGGTAAGGGAACTCCCTATAGGTTTCACGTACGGAGAGGAAAAACGTAATTAAAAGAGGGGAAGGGTTAACTCGCATCTGGTTTTAACTAGTTATACAACTTCGGTGTGACCGCTTTACGGTTAAATTTCAATTTGTTCGAGTTTCAGATTACGGAGAAGTAGAAAAATGTTTCGTTTATTTATTACATTATCCATTTTATCACTGTTTTGGCGATGTGTCTTATAATTATGTTGCAAATATATTTTCACTCAATTTTTGTATTTTTTAAGACCGCATTTTTATTTATTTACGTTATAAGCGTTAGCGTTAACTACTTTTTACTACGTAAGTAAGCTGCCTACTTTTTGCATTTTTTTAGGGAATGAATTTTAAAGAGGATATTGATCCATAGCTATATCAAACAGATTAAGGGTCTTTTAAAAAAGTATTTTTCTTCTAGTCAATATTTACGGAGGTAACCGCTCCAATAAAATTTGATCCGTGTATCGGAAAATATAAAAAAATCATGATTATTATATGGCCTACAGAATAAGTACTTTAAAATAAAATTATTTTGAACATAATCGGCCCTGGCATTGTTGAACGTTTACGGAATTCTACACTGGTCCGACATACTTACATACTTTTGGCCGGTTTTTTACTAAATAATTTCAAGGTCCGTCGTTTTGTATGGATCGAACAATGTTCAATATTAGCTCTGAAAAGGGGTGGTCTATTAATAAATCACTGACCGCCAGAATTGGGGGCCAGGGGCTAATTTTAAACGACTTTCAAAAATTAGGGACTAAATTCACACCAGTTGTGCAAAAAAATGCAAAAAAGATTTAAGTTTTTTTTGTGTCGGTGAGAACGATTCAAACTATACGTACATATATAACAAGAAAAATATATGCCAACTTCAATTAATTTCTCCAAATTCCCATCATCTGATTCTGACTTGATGCCAACGGGACTCGGAGTTAGGTATACCGTATCGAATAAAAAAATCGGTATTTTTAGGGTTCCGTAGTAAACTAGGAACCCTTATCGTTTCGACATGTCTGTCTGTCTGTCTGCAGCATAGCTCAGTGGCCTTTAGTAGGTACTACAAATTTGCAATTTGGTACAGGTATACGAGTACATATTATTACCACGCCGACAAAGTGGTAGAATTAAATATAAAAAAAAATCGGGTACCTCCCGAGTAGTATAATAGAGTTTTTTTTAATTGGGGTATTGTTGAATAGGTGTTTCTAAAGGAGTAAGGGTCTTAAAAGAAAGTTTTTTGAGCATCCTTTCAATAATACTTTACTCGATCTTAACACTTTGATTATCAGTGAGTGCTACGCTCGTAGCCGACCTACGTTGTAGCGAAAATGGACCTCCCACAGAGAACTCCCCTCGGGAGTTCCCCGCGCTCAAAGTGTTTATATACAGGGTGTTCCACGAGCCACTGAAAACCTTGAACGGGGTGATTTGGTAGGTTAAACTGAATAACTTTTACTATGGAGCTAACCCAGAAATCTCAAAAAAAATTGCCTTTTTTATATAAAATGTCGTGATCAATCGGTCAAAATATATGAAAAAGACAAATTTTTTTTAGACTTCGTGATTGGCCCCATATTAAAAAATGTTCAGTATAGCCAACTAAATCACCCCGTTCAAGGTTTTCAGTGGCTCGTGGAACAACCTGTAGAACGACATGTGTTGCTACGAAAAGGCATAATATGTCTACTACTACGGAGTACGCTACGGCGTAGCAGTCGTAGCACGTATGCCAGCACTCCTAACATGAAGGCTGAGCAACACTGGACACGTAGCATGTGCGTATGCGTGTGCTTGGCGTGCCCGTTGTATCGTGAGAAATGTCATGGTAGATAGCACACCGCTTTGTTAGCGGTGTGTCATCTAAATAAGGTCCGACCGAGATCCATATTTTAGTCTCTGCCGAGACCGAAACCGAGGATAAATTTGATTCTTGACCAAGACCGAGACCGAGACTTGGTAGAAAGCATAAAAACGTATAAATTAACGTATAAATCCCTAGCAAATGCCTATAGTAAGTCCAACGTCAAAATAAATACAGCAAATTTTTTTGGCTATTTTTTTATGTTGTTACCCCAAAAACCGGTAATCGAATTTTAGGTATTTTTATCGATAGTATGTTAGGGGTCGCTTACTTTAAATTATTTCTTCCGTTAATTTTAAAGTGAAATTGAAATCAGTTCATGTCAATATGACACCAATAAAACCGCCAAGAGGGATATCTCGGCTCGATTTTTGGCCGAGAATGCCGAGACCGAGACCGAGATCTCGGTCGGACCTTACATCTAAACCGTCCACGCGCATAGGCTAAAGACAGGCCGTTATCCAGGGGCCTCTTTCTCGAAAGCTTGTAACTTATAATACAAGCGGAATTCCTTATCCAATTAATAGTGTTAAAAAGAGACTTCCACTTGTATTACAAGTTACAAGCGTTCGAGAAACGGAGTAGTGGACTGATATAGGCTGATGATGATATGATACAACATCATCATCTTCATATCATCATATCAGCCGAAAGACGTCCACTGCTGAACATAGGCCTCCCCCAAAGATTGCCATAAAGACCTATGATACACTGGCGTATTTTTATATTTGATCACGATCAGGTATAAATGTCGCCAGGAATGCGTATAGCGTATATTTTCGTTATCCCTTTATAGGGCACCAGTCTCAAAGACGACCACCCTATAGCACCATCTATTTGTATTTTTTTCTTGTACAGAATTTTTCGTACTATATAATGGCGTTGAGGCTTGAACCCACAATTTTTTCGAGTCTTGCCCGTTAAAGGGTTATAGCGGAACGAATATTGACAAGTCATTATTTCTTCATGTTTCAAAATGTTTATCTTATCTTCAATTTAAGTAACATAGATAAATCAATATAATAAGAGATTGAGAATTTAATACTTAGTCAGATCTTGTATCGAGTTCAATAGACGGGTTTGAAGTTGTTTAAATTCTTCTCAAACTAAAGCACTTATCTATCCTTGTTTGTTCTCAAGGGGAGGACCCCTAGATGACCTTCGTAGCCCAGTTGGTAGTGACCCTGCCTACGAAGCTGGCGGTTCCGGGTTCAAATCCCGGTGAACGCACATCTTTGCGAGTTTTTCGTGAATATCGCTACTCACACCATAAGCGATTAAAACGAATTGAACTAACCGCACGACTAAGTTGATTTGTAAAAAATAAGCACGATATTTACATATTGAGTATTTTAAATTTAAATATTAAATGTCAGAAGGTTACCAACTCCGGAGGTGGGATTCGAACTAGGGTTGCAAAAAACGATTTTTTTCTGTCTTGAAAAAAAACCGTGAAAAAATAGTACATTGTGCATCAAGGGAGGTAAGTACGGAATTACTAACGAGAGTGTTAGAAGCCCGACGCCATCAGGCGGAGGGCTTTTATGACTCGAGTTAGTATTCCGTTTACCGACCGTAAAATAAGTTTTTAGACAAAATATTATTAAATGACGTACTGACATTTCTATTACTCCCTAGGGAAATTCACTTTTCTATTACTCCCGCTACGCGTGCAAGCAATGGCGCGCTTAGACAGCAAGTGAGATGAAAAGGTTTTTTTTTTCTAAAATATGTTTTTTTTTTCAATAGTTAGAAATCTCATTTCGCAAGGCAATGAATACTTTTATTAAAGTTTTTTTAAACTTTATGTTGACTATTAAACGAACAATATTTAACAACTTTGATATTAGGTAGGTATTAGGTACTTAACGTACCACGTACCTACCAAGTCCAAATAGTTTTTTTTGCTTTTAATGCTGAATAATGTAGTTAAAAACTTACATAACACAGAGATGCTTACTTCAATATTCTTAGTTACACGATAATTCACGAAAAACCGTTTCTTTTAGTATTATTTGAACACCTGAAAAAAACCATTTAAAAAAACCATGGTGCTTGGTTTTTTTTTTAATTTTTTTTTCTATTTACAAGCCTAATTCGAACCCACGTCCTCAGCTTTCGCGGCTGATGCCTAAACCACTCGGCCACTCCAGCTGGCGCCAGAGTTACTACTTAATTGTAAAACAATTTTTAGCGGTGCCACAAAATATTGAGTATCTTGCTGTTTATGACATCTTTATCACAGTCAGATAATTTATTCAATATTGAAATATCACTTGCACTAGATCATAAAATGAATTCTATGCAGCCATCGCCCATAAAGACGCGTTTTACGATCATAAAAAGCGAAAGTATGCACTAAACACTAAATAAAAATTCAGTAAATAAAATACGTACTTATCTACAGTCATAATGGTGTAATAAAGAAAGGATTGTACACCCCACAGTCGGAGATATGGCTTGGACGGACAGATAAATTATATATTATGTTTTAGGTGCTTTTAGTTGAAATGCCTACTTATTAAAGTCCAAGTACAACATTTTTAGGTAATTTAAAAAAAACATTAGGCATAGGTCTCACCGCGAGCTACTAAGTTATGAACTATCGGCTATAAGCACGAACAAAAAATACGCACTCCCGTGTAAATAAAAGAGACACGGCGATTCTCGCCCAGCTACATATCAGCTATCACCGAGTATCGCCGTGTCTCTTTTATTGCACGGGAGTGCGTATCTCTTGATCGTGTTTATAGCCGATAGTTCATAGCTTAGTTGCTCGCGGTGAGACCAGTGCCATACATTAAGATAGACCTTAAACATAAATTATAAATAAATAAATGTCCCAGATGCCGCTGGGGAGGTAGAGTGCCCAGAAAGCTGGCCGCATTGCCGCTCTGTAGGCTTATGATGGTACGGTGTTTAACCGTTTGTCATTATTGCCGTCAGGTTCTAACAAGTATGTAAGTGCGAAAGTGACGCGTAGCACGATAAATAGATAAAACGGGACCATAAGCCCCCAGGACTGCTATGCTAACCCCCTTCATAAACGTCTCTTAACTTAACAAGCCGCTAAGTATTGTGTGTCCCTCTGTCTTATCAAAACGTCTATAAGAGCGAATGGGACAAACAATACTTAGCGGTTTATTAAGTTAGGAGACGTTTATAAGGGGGTTAGCCTTCGGGTCAAATACTGGCCAGCCCTCTGGTCACCCAACGCCTCTATAAGGTTTGTCCAATGAGACCCCTTCAGTGTGTTTCGAATTTGAAGAATGTAATTGGTCTATTTTGCACATCTCCGCTCCTCTCCGCCTCAATGGAGACGCAGCCTAAGGCGCTTGAAAATTTATAAAGGCGACGCGGTTTTGGCCCACAAGGTCCTAAAGTTCATAGTTGACATATTTTAAAGTTATAATATATGTATATATTAATAATGCATTCTAATACCATGAAAATACAGGCCTTCTCTGAGTTTGTGAGCACCCTGGACGTTCCTATAATATGATATATATCTGATGACTGTTTCTAGTTTCCACTACTGTACTATATTTCATGACATGATATCATATCAGCATATCACATATCTCACATAAAGACTATAAACACTTCAAATATACGACAATAACTGTAAAACAAGAACATTTGTTGGATATTTGATATTTTAGAACACCATTTGAAAACCCATAAAACCATGAAATCACTTTTTAGTGTGAAATACACAAAAATATATGCTTAAAAGAATAATAGGTACTTTTGATTCAATTATCCCTGGGGCATACACATTTCACCTTGATAAATATGGTTTTTAAAGTATTTCGTGTAAATCATATAGGTATTTGTATTTTTATGTTTTCTTCGTTTATTATATATAGGTATATATCGTGTAATTTAATTGGAAAATGTATATAATTGTATACTACCTAAATTTCATTCCAAAATGATATAAATTGCAAACTATGACCAATTTTGCAATTTAATTGATTTTTATATTTAAAAATAATAAGTTTCAAAAATCGTTATAATATCACGAAATGTAACTTTCATGGGACATCTTTAATTACCTTAATTTAAATTACCTGTCGAGTACATACGTGTGTTTCTATTTATTACAATTATTATTAAACAGGTGAATAAAGTTTCAGCATTTTTATATAATTTAGCTCTTTAGCAGATGAAAGTAAACATTTTTTTAGAAAATATGTAAACTATTTCTCTAGGAAATAAACAAATATTATTACGCGGTGCTGATCGACTTATCGATATTCTCGTCAATTTGTATAATTCATTGATTTCGTAGTCAATACATTTTTTTTTAACTGTGCCCAATAAAGGGCGAAACTTACAAGACACTTAATTCCGTGTGGAAACGGCAAAAAAATATGAACCAACAAAGTAGATAAAGTACTAAATGTTTCATTTTCCCAACATTTTCGCCGTTAAAAATATATTGCTAAAAACTGTCCGTAAAACTTCACGTGAAACAGTCTACACAAAAACAATTCCTGAAAAGCTCGGAAAAAGTAAATACGGTAACGTTCGCTGTGAAAGTGCAGTCGCAATCAAAATAATTGAAACCCTTCAATTTATTCAATTAAATGCTCAACTCAACATTTACTGAAAAAGATATGCCTGAAACAGAATATAACACATCCTCGTATTTTAAACTAGAAAACCTTAAAATTTTTCTCGCCAAGCTTTAAAAAAAATCTAAAGCCCGCGCTTATTTTGAAAATGGAATTCGCTGATAGCCTTAATGTAAGTTTTTCGACGTCGCAATTTATCGTAACGACTTACCACGATATCCCGAGCAATGCTTGAAACAATCCCAAACACGTTTGACATTTTCACCACGAGGCATCACTTTCGTCCTTAAAACAAAACAAAGTCAATGTCACTTTTAAAAAAGTTCGCGCGTAAAAATTGGGGGGATCAAAAATTTGAATTTGGAATTGGAACGTTGGATGTTTCGCGGTGTTTGAATTTTCTGTCACTAGTCTAGTCCGGGTTGCGACGGCGTACGGGCACGAGTGTCCCTCTCGCCGGCCGCCCCGAAACTGTCTGGAAAGAGTGGAAAGCAAGACAGAGCAATACCTGTTACTTAATAATATGGGGTTAGCGCCTGCGTATAAAGTTGAAGATTCGACTCCTAATTTCGCGCGGCAAAGGATAATTCAAATCAAACAAAAATTTTGGGTTAAACTTGAAGGACCCTAATTTTTTTTTTTTTCAATATCTTGTTTGTGTAATGACTTTTTTAAATTTTAATTCCTTTCAGAATCGCAAGCCCTTCCCGCAAAATCAAATATGTTTTTTTTACAGAATTGCTCTAAAGTGTTAGTGGGCTGTTTTCACTGAATCATTTTTTCATTCATTACCGTATTTTGACGTTTGTCCACGTACAATAGAGTAAAAGTTAGAAATTACACTTGCTACAGGACGTGCAATTTTAAATATATTTTTGTTTAGTTCATCATCAGCCTATGATAGTCCACTGCTAGACTTAGGCCTCTCCTATTAACTATACGTATAGACGCATTAAGAGGTAAATAAATGCCCATAATCGCCACGATGGGCAAGCGGATTGGCGATCGCAGTAGTGTCCACTATGATGACGCTGCTGCCCATCATCAATCTTTTATCAAATAATGGTCAGTGACACTTCAATCCCATAGGCGACTTTTACGACACCCGCAGGAGTAGTTGGGGTGGTGACAAATGTATTCTTACTACCGTCACACGGCCTTGTTGTTTAGTTCAGGGACTACCTATTGTGAAAGCGTAAACTGGCTGAAAACAAACCTTTAAACTTTTTTTTTAAAGTCTAACTCCTAACTCCTTGGACTCGATTTGTGACTTCCACAGACTTCGAAAATCGTAATTTTTTCTCTGTCACTTTAATGACACCCTTGTTGTAGTGACAGAAACAGATATTCTACGAGTATATTCACGGTTTTCGTAGATCGCTGTAGATCTACTGCTTATGGGTAATATTTTTTTAAAGTTGTCTCCCCCTCCCTCACTTTGTCACAAAGATAGGTATTTTTATATGATTTCTACTCAGAATCTTGAGATTTTTGGATCTAATAGGAGAAAATTGCTGGGCCAAAATTGACATAATGTTCATTTATTTTTCGAACTGTCCATTCCGTTACCGCGATACAAAATTTATGAAAAATGGGATCCTTCTATCAGGATCGAAGAGCACGATTCTGAGTGATAAACGTATTAAGAATTCCAAATCTAAAAAAACACCTATAAGGATCGAAAGAACTCGAGATTTTGAGTGCAACTAATCCATAAAGAAAAGGGGGGGACAACTTTGGAAAAATGGCATATACTTGCAGTCAAAGACAAAATAAGGTGTACACAAAAATGCTCAAAGATATATCCCAGTGCAGTATAATTCTGTGTAATAAGAACGTCGTAACATATTTATGAGCGGATTCTTTCGATACTTATTTTTGCACTTGACTATGCGCTGCTATCTAAGAGAGGTTGTCACAGTAAATAAACCTTCTAATATAGTAATTAAATTAAGTCGCTAGGGTTATAGACACTACCTAAATATTATTTATTCCGTACTTCTAACTAGTGCGAGTATGGTCCACCGCAAGCACAATAGTATTTGCGGCGAAATGTGGTCACGGGTATTTGGTGGCTATGGTAGCGATTCTACCGTTTATCACTTTATCAGGCATCAATTCACTTTCGATCGACGCAACGTATTGCATCTACTGGTAGCCACATTAATTACCGTAGACATAAGTATTAAGTATCTAAACGTCGCGTCATACGAGTGTCATGGAGTTGGACGGCATACATTATTGCTGAGCACTGGGTTGCACTTTAGAAAATTAATTAAACCTAATTAGGTTTTTGTAACAAAAAACGAAATGATTGTCTTATACGATTCGTAGGATCAAATATTATATCTGGATTAATTATTCACCCGTATAAAATACATACGCTGTATATGGACTGCAGAACATAAATTTATGCCGTATGTTTTATAAAAACACCAAATACAATGTGACAATCCTTTCGGCATAATGCTAGATGCTGCAGGACTGCTCTGATGCAGTTTCCTCAGAGGAAAATTGGATAGAATGGGAGAAATCGCATAAGAACTAATGCAGTAAGGTGCTTTAGGGTAACTCTGGAAACGAATCTCCTTTTGTGCTCCATTGCGACGCGTTGAAATCGTAAATGAAAAATAAATTCAAAAGTAGTTCCATGCGATTATTTTGTCGCACCAATCAAGTCATTACCATTCCCAAATTATTGACGAACTGCGTATAAATAGTGGAATCTTTTTAGGTTATCTTGTAGCAGACGTATGTTTGTCTGCTATTCTGGCATAATAGTCTCGTTTGCTTTTATAAAACGGAAAATAAAGTGGTGATGGTAATGAACAATAAAAACGCGTAAAAAATCGTATAGAAACACCCTCAAACGATTATTTATTCAAGTAGGAATGACAACGAGCTCTTACGAATTATCATTACGAGATCACACGTGAAATTAAAACTACCACCTGTTTTATAAAATTAAACTTGTGATATTCGAATCTACATTGTAAGACTTGTAAGAATAACATAAAAAGTTTAAATTGTGTGAAAAAATAATTTTATTTGCATATTTAGTACCTACTTATTTCATGTAAAAATTATTTATATCTAATATTTTGACGAGCAAATATTTTAATGTCGAATATTTTATTGATTTTTTTTAATAAGCGGTGGTGGATCAGTGGTTTAGACGTTTGACTTTCATTCCGGAAGTCGTGGGTTCAAATTCTGGCTCGTACCAATGAGTTTTTTCCAAACTTATGTACGGAATATGGAATGATATCTAACATTATCTTTCGGAAAAGGAAAACATCGCGCGGAAACCTGCATACACCCGCGAAGAAATTCAAAGGTGCACGTGAAGGTCCCAACCCGCTTAGGGCCAGCGTGGGGACTATAGCCCAATCCCTCTCATATATGAGAGGAGGCCTATGCCCAGCAGTGGGACATTATATAGGCTAAAATATTATATTTTTTCTAACATTATTTTAACGAGATAATATATGTTATCCTGCAGTAATCAACATAGATAACTAGACATTGTTGCAGGTACCTATATTACATCCTAATCTATCCGCTTGGCCTATTTTGGGAAATATTGTTTTACAGAATTATATATGTTATTCGGTATAATAGAAATACATTTATCAATCGTAACGCGTCCAAAAGTGTTTTTTTTTATTATTACAATATTATTCAAATAAATACTAAAATGAACCGAATATTCGAAGCTTTAAACTTTTTTTTCTAAGTTAATATTTATTTTCAGATTTTTTCCCTGTCCTTCGCCTCTAACTTTTGATCCGCGGATCCAAAAGAAAATATGAATACTAAGTGTGTGGCCTTTAACACGGGAGAAAAATGAAATGAGTGACTCCTTAGACTATCGGCAATAATCCTGTAAAGGTCCCGGTGTTTCAAAGTGGTTAAGTTCGGAGATATTGTCATTCAAAGCAATGGACCTTTAGTACTGGATCTTGGCATCACGATGTCGTAGCTTGTCAGTCGCAAGACATCATGATAGTATACCAGGTACGAAGTCATAACAATAATTTTGTTTTTATTTTTACACTAATTTGTTACGGTTTAAAAAAAACATTGTACATTTTTCAATGATTCAAAAATGATAAGTTATTGGTAACTTTTAATTCAAGTAAATGAACCCATAATAATGAAAAATACATGAACAAAAAATTCAAAAAAAAAGATTTTTTTTGTAATTACAATATGTGGAAATGATTGTCGATCAGCTTATTAATGCACCGTTTAAATTTTCACCCCGGTTGTAGGCCACACACTGTATAATACTTTACAATAAGACTATTTCGAACATAATCGGCCCAGCCGTTCTTAAACAACTACGGAACCTTACGGTAAGCATGACCGGACATGCTCTCGGCCGATTAAGTAATTTTACACATAAAATAAAAACTGAAGACAATACACATATAAATAACTTTGTAAGCGCTGTAGCAAATTATTGCGTTTCTAAAATTGCCCCGATGCACTTAACGCAATGTGTACGCAGACGGACAGTACAAAATTGGACTGCATAGTGAAATGAGGTCGATTGCAGTTGAATTCTAATTTTCGGGTGAGTGTTTTATGCGTGTTGGTACTTTTATTTAGGTATAAAGATAAATTGGCTAAATATTTCTAAGCTTTCCTTATTCGTTTGTCTTCGAATGTGTTGGAAAAACATAATAAATGTATGTATACCATTAGTCAGTTAAAGTATAATATATGCAAACCTAAAAACTTGCATTGCCTACGGGGCGTCGGGATTCTAACACTCTCGTTAGTAATACCGTACTTACCTCCCTAGATGCACAATGTACTAATTTCGACGGTCATGTCGATTACTACGTTATTGATCGATAATATCCAAGCCAGCATTGGGACATATATATTAATTACAACCTGCGGTGCAATGTCATCAGTGACATCACGTCATGTCATGACCATGACGTCACGTTAATTGAGAAATTCACGCCTATCGCCTATCCTATGTGACCTGGATTATCAATTGATATGTAATTGTTTTCGATCACTACAGCCTGTCCATGTCCATCCTTAGAGTGCGGCTCCACTGATGCGGAGAGGAGCGGAGATGTGCAAAATTGACCAATTACATTCGTCAAATTCAAAATTCGAAACACTTTCATGCGGTCTCATTGACCAATTTTGTACATCTCCGCTCTCTGAGCCGCTCAGCCGCGAGTGCCGCCTCAGTGGAGCCGCACTTTAAGGATGGACATGGACAGGCTATAGTACACAATTTTTTAACCTAAAAATATACGTTTTCTGCTGAGAACTGCCATGGTCACCCTTTAGACTATCGTGGATTGGCTATGTAAAGTTTTCTGAAGGTATGAATCTTATATTTTTCCCTGAAAGCCGTCGCCTTAAGGTAAAAAAATGCGGCTATTTTATTTTTATATCCTATAATTTGTTAACAATCTTTTTTTAAGTGAGTGAGATGACATTTGTGCAGTTTTATGGGTGAACAGCAGCCCTACCGCGAACTTCGAAATCCACAAATTTCGAGGATTTTTCTCTGTCACTCCAACTAAGGCGTCATTTAGAAACATATGAATTTCGATGTTCGCGGTAGTAGGCCAGAGCATTGGAGAAAAAGAATCTGTCAACGTCAATGTCAGTAGTGTCATTCATTCAAGTTTCTTTTACTATTTCATTGTACTTATTGCAGACGAAAGCAAGGCTCTATTCATCCATAAAACTGTACAAATGTCATGTAGGTCACTTTAAAAAGACGGTTCACAAATTATAGGACATAAAAATGAAAAAGCGGCATTTTCTTGAACCTTAAGACGACGGCTATCGGGGAAAAATATAATATTCATACCTTCGGAAAACTTTACATAGCCAATTTGTCATCGTGCGTGCCTGTGTTGCCACCATAAGAAATTACACGCTTGCATTTGATGGCACTAAGTTTTACATCATAAAAACTGAATCAGACATTGGTCTTATTTATTAAACTCTGGCGAGGTGAGCTGGGTATTAATTGTCTGATATAGCAGTCTACGGTAGTCTTTCTGAACATAGTTTCCCATAGGACCTATAATATGAACAAATGTACTTTTTCATCACACTTGCTGTCTAAGCGCGCTATAGTTTAAGGCCTAAATTGAATCGCATTAGAAGATCGTGGTAGTCCCTCTGAAAGTCCGTGATTATGAATTATTATGAAATAATGTATGTTTATAGGTTGTTTTTTCTTTTTCTACTGACGTTTGGTATAGACGCAGGGTACTATGATGTATAACAACATCTGCAACCAACTTGTCAAGACCATATACCATTTACGTTAAAGCACGATATTATACCGATACAATATACAATTATCCATATTCCGTCCAAGCTTCAGTGAATGCACATTGTACTGCAGTAGAATAGCCGTACCATGACTTTGCAAGTATCGGTAACGTTAGGTTTTACTCGATACGCAAAGCAGGCCATCGGAACTGAACTGAATATACAAACGATAGTCCTCCTGGAGTATGTGTGGCTGCTCCCGCGTTTCCGCTACTGCAGCTGTGGCCGGGTCGCATCCCACACGGGTGGGACGGTCGTTGCACCGTCATTTAGGGACGGTGTTGAGAGGCTGTTGAAGGAAGATTTGCCTCGGGCATGGCGAGAGAGAAAATGATTTTGGTGATGATGATGCGGTAAAGGCAAGTTAAGGCAAGGCAAAGTCCGATCTGAGAGAGATCTGAAAAGGAAGACAGATGGAGAGAGAGAGAGGCTGGTGCTCGATGCTCGATGCGCGGCTGACGGTATTTAGGCCATCGAGCTCACTCTAATGTCAGTGTGAGCGCGATAGAATGCAACGTATCGAGTAAAACCTAATGTAATCCTTCACTTTCCAACTCATGGTACGGCTACTGATATTATTGTTCGATTAAATCAATCTACTCGAACGGCTGGACGTGCCGTATCTAATGCCTAAATCAATTGTGCAATTCCACAGATGTTAAGGATAGTGTAGATAAATACAGACTGTAAATTGAATACGGGCTGGGCTGTAATAACAGACATTAAGCTATAATTAATATGGGACAAGGAAAAATACCTACAACTTCGACAAATTTCACTTCGAACATTATTATATGGTAAGAGAACAATTACGCACAAATCAGTGGTTCTTTTCTTTATAATAAACTGCCAATTGGCTATGTAAAGTTTTCTGAAGGTATGAATATTATATTTTTCCTTGATAGTCGTCCTCTTAAGGTTCAAGAAAATGCGGCTCTTTTACTTTAATTTCCTACTGTTAATCCATAAAACTGCACAAATGTCATTTCACTCACTTAAAAAAAGATTTTAAACAAATTATAGGACATAAAAATAAAAGAGCTGCATTTTCTCCTTAAGATGGCCGCTATCAGGGAAAAATGTAAAATTCATACCTTCAGAAAACTTTACATAGCCAATTCATTATAGGTGATTATAGGAACTCATAAATTCTATTCTTTTAGTTGCCGATTACTAAGAATGAACTTTGGACAGTTATTATCCTTATTAATATGAGGGTAAGACTCACCAACGTTATATATATAAGGCTCAGTCAATATGGACACTTTAGCAAAACAGTCAAATGTTCATTCTTAGAAATCTGCAACTATAACCGTGTTCAACGACTTTAAAAAACATATATATATATATATACACATCAATTGACAAATTGACATTTAATATTAGTAGTATAATGTAACATTTGCATTTTGTTATCGTGAAATACGTAAATAAACTACAAAGCTTCTTTACTTCTAACCCTATAAGTTATTATTTGCAATTTTATATAATTATTTTTGTCGGCCTCCGTAACATACAGGGTTAATTTTAAGTCTTTTACATCGCTATCTTAAAACAGATTTTTAAATTGTATTTATTTTAAATATTAGATGTCATATACCAAAGAAAACATGCCAAGTTTTAATATTATTAGAATTATTAGTTACCAATAATCTGAAGATAGATTTGGGACACCCCTAAAGCGAGAAAAAAAATCGGGTAAATCCATTTCTGTAATTTTATAAGGTATATGTATATAAAAGCTTAATAAATTGGTTTTGTTTCTATTTCACGGGTTAAGTATGATTTCGTGTAGTTTTTGAGAAAAATAAAGTTAAAATCAAAACATTTTATCAAAATCAGGTAAATCCGTATGACACTCTATTTCAAATGAAGGCAAGTCCATCAAAGCCAATCAGCGAAAGAAATAAGTTTGTTCAATATGACTGTCAGTCGACGTCAATTCGGCGTAGTGAATTTTTTCAAATCTTGATAAATCCAGATATGTTAAATCAAAATTATATAAATCCTTACCGAGTTTTTTCAAAGACAGATAAATTGCAAACGATTATATCAAATGAAGGTAAATCCAATCAATATTCATATTTTTTAAAAAGGAATACACTAGTTTGGTTTTTAAGCTGAGTTTGTCGAACAGGATCGATTTTTTATTGCTATAGCCATAATAAAAATAATCAGCCCTTAAAATCACCGAATTATCACTTTTTTTTTTTCAATAATCTCTCAAGTAGTTAGAGTGGATTTATAAATCTGAATTTGAAGTTAACTGACTTAAATGCCTCCAAATAAACGATTGTGAAATTGTGTCGCAGTGGGCGGGACAGCGCTTTTCATGACACCGCCGCTTATACAGCGTGTGTATTTGATACGGGCGAATATTTTAGTGGCGATTACTATCGGACCTAGGAAACCTGTTTGCATAAATTTGTTTAGGAAATTAAAGTATTTTTTTTCATACAATATGATTGAGCACGCAATGTATTGCATCCACTTGTAGACACTTAAAGTAGACATAAGTATCTAAACGTCATACGAGTCTCATGTCAGTTGCCGCCATACATTGCTGCTGGGTTGCAGTTTAGAAAAAAATAATTACACCTAATTAACAATAAAATTTAACTAAATGGTTATCTTATGTTACTCGTAGGATCAGATATTATAGCCGGATTAATTTTTCGCCCGTATCAAATACCCACGCTGTATGTCCGCGGAACATCTTTGACAAATTTGAACAGAAAACAGCCAAAGTTAATAATAGCCAAATAATATAGAAATTCCTAAGTGTAATGTTTTAAAAGGGGGTGATTGTCAACATAACTTCAGTAAATGTACCATGTCTTTCTATCCATCCCGCACGTACGAGGGTGAATATCTGAGCGTTTCAACCGCCTAATTTTAGTGGTATCCTTTTTGCCGAAGTTTCTATTCGTTACAATGTTCTACTTTGTCATTTGAAGGAGACACGGTACCTTATATAAATGACGAAGTATAACATTGAGACGTTTAGAAACTTCAGCAAAAATGATGCCACCAAAATTATGCGGTTGAAACTCTCAGGGTCGCATTTTATAAAGTTACAATTTACAATTTCGCTGTTTGCCTCTCTTTCTAGCCAATGGGTGCGTGCGTTAGAGAGGCAAACAGCGAAATTGTAAATTGTAACTTTATAAAACGCGACCCTGATATTCACCCACGAACGAGCCGGATGCTGCGACGCCTGCGACCATAATATATATAAGGTGTTTTCAAATTAATTACCAATACCTTAGGGTATGCATGTGTTCATGATAACGAACAACTTTCATTATGGGCCTCATATCGAAATCTTGAAAAAAAAAATCGCCTTTCCATACAAAGTGGTTCCACCGGGTGATCAACATTTCATAGAAAGTGATTTTATTTTTTCCGAGTTTTCGATATGAGTACCATCAGTAAAATTATTCCTTATCATGAACACATGCATACCCTAAGGTATCGGTAACTAATTTGAAAACACCATGTATAACATGGACGTCTAACGCCTGCTCAAAAATGCCCCCGAAAACAATAGTTCAATTGTGCCAAGATGGGCAGGACATAGCGCCTTTCTGAATACCGCGCATATTTCGCCGCAACATCTTTGACAGATGTTTATAGAATATAGCCAATCAAAACTTTGACGGACCAATCACAACTATTTTTAAATGGCGGTTTAAGTTTTTATAGGTTTACATTGTAATTCAGTACCGTGATGCATTGAAGAGGGGGTGACACTTTTCAACTAATTTAGTATGGCATGCGGCTTCCATGTTTTGTTTGTTCGTAGGCCGGATGTAAACTAAGTCTACGTTAATAACGGAGCGGCAGCTCATGGTAGGGCTACTATTAGCCAGTCTTTGAAAGGTAATTTTGTATACCGCGCACTTTCAATGTTTTGTTTGCTTAATTTATTCGTAGGATTTGGTTGTACGAATTCTCGTATGCCGGACGGAAGCAAAAGCTTTTAGCTTGCAAAAGTATCAATTGACCTAAACGAAGGACTTGAGCTACAGGAAGTAGTCTGTTATTAGCTTGTTCTAGGCTGATTTATTTAGTGACCGGTGGCCATGGCCAAAGAGAATATAATCACTAGGTTCCGACACGGCCAGGGCCGCGGCGTCCATCTAAATAAGTAAATAAGGGGGTTATTCTTTTGAAAATATACAATAGCTAAAGAGCTGCGACCATATATAACATGGACGTCTAGCGCCAGCTCAAAAATGCCCCCAAAAGCAATTGTTCAATTGTGCCAAGATGGGCAGGTCATAGCGCTTTTCTTAACACCGCGCATGTTTCGGGGCAACATCTTTGACAAATGTTTATAGAATAATAGCCAATCAAAACTTTGATGGACCAGTGAGAACTATTTTTAAATGGCGGTTTAAGTTTTTATAGGTTGATATTGAAATTTAATGCATTGAAGAAAGGGTGACACTTGTCAACAAAAATTTAGGACCATTTATGAAAAACAATTTAGTATGGCGTGCGGCTTCCATATTTTATTTGTTCGTAGTCGACACTACACCTCTGACTCTGACAGTACCTACTCGCACATTATAACAACTCCACGCCAACGCGGCAGCAACTCTACTCACACTTTCGATGAGTAATCAACTGGTTTGATCCGTCCAGTGGCCATTAAGTCTGCCTAGCGTTGAAAATTTCCGGATTAAATACCGATTCTTTCCAAACAGCTCGTTTTTTCGAAAAAAGTCAATGAAAGTTTCCATTATAATTTTCAACTCTAAACCAATTAGATCAAAATTGCACTTTTACCAGGATAACTCGATGTCATCGAAGAAAAGTCAATTGAAATAGATGGCAAGAAGAGACAGTGACATTGATTATTTCTGTAAAAACCCGAAAAAAAACAAAAAAATCATATATTCCCGAAAAAAACCATTTCATTTTTTCCGACATTTTCAACGCTAAGTCTGCCTTTCGTACGATAAGTTTTTCTTTTTTGCAATAATAATATACATAGGTAAATTTCAAAATATGATAACGTCTTCGAACTAACACATACACACGTGAAACACGTTCGCAGATATATTTTTACGTTAATACTACTAAATATAAACATTTTTAACTAAAAATGTATATGTATAAACTCAAGGTTTTAAGGCGGTAATAAAACCGTGATTATGGAATAATTCAAGTTGTTTACATTTTTGTTAGATTCTACAGATGATTGGTACACAAATGGTTACACAAAAATACCATGTCGGAAAGTTTGAGAATGACCCCAGCACTGCTCAAACTGTTAACTATGTAACACTGCAACTACGTATTAAAAACGGCATAACTGGTAAGATACGCGTGTAAAACACCTGCGTGCTCCCACGTTTAACTTCCAATGAAAAATACTTTGAAAAGTGAACAGAAATGTACGCGTAAGTAATATATAGGCTGGTAGGTAACTTATAATAAATAATTAAATTCTTTATTCAGATATCTAGGATCCAGTTAGAAAAATTAACATAAGTAATTAAAATTAACATAAGTAATTAAATTATGAAGTAGGTACCTAAGACTTTTAGTTTATTGAAGTAATTAGGTTAATTAGGTACTGGGTAGGATTCCGACCAACCAAATTTTGTTGACAGTTATTTCCTTGTGGTATACTGTCTATGATCAAAAAAATATATATATATATACAGTGTGTGTCTTTCATAGCGACATTGCTTTTAAGTAACATAGATTAAAGTGTTGTTAACCATTGTAGTAAAAGAATATTACGATTGCCTTTATTATTTAAGTGTAATTAATTTTTATAAAAATCTCTAGCAGCAATGTAATGCAAACATTTATTTGACGTTTCTGAGAGGAAAAGCTAGTTTCGTTTTCATTTTAATTCGATCAAATCATTAAAGTAACTGCGAACTGTTGCCGACGTTAACTAATTGCTGAATTATCCATTACTAGAAAATACTACAATTTAAAACATGCGAGATTTGGACTACACTAGCACAACAAATTTACATCAACAATTCTTTCTGTGTCTTACTGTCTTAGCCAGCACATTTTGAATCGTATTATTCACTGAACTGATATCAAAAATCAATGCACAAGCACATACATTATCACTTCGTAGAAATCACATTACCTAGTTCAAACATTTTTATTAAAATTAGGAAAGTCTGTTGATCAACAAACTTTATGTTATCTTGACACTTCAACTCAATCAATGTGAAGTTTTCAATCGGTACATAAACAAAACGATTATCTGATTCCGCCTTCTTAGTTAACACAAAATTACCTAGCGCTTAATCGTCTCTGTCGCACTTATAGGAAAGAATTACAAAGACGGAAAACTAAAATACGCTACTGAGCGATAGCCATTGGCAACTTGGCTAGGCACAGTGGGCTGTTAAATCCTTTTCTTATGAACAAGGGTCATGATTTTTGACGGACTTGTCATCGAAAAGTGTCACCGACATGTAGGATGTAAATAGGTAGGTAATTAATTGTAATTGTCAGGATGTCACTAAGACAGAGATTTCAATGAAATCATATGTCAATTGTTAGGTTTAATTTATTAGTTATTGTTATTGCTGATACATTGCGTACCGAATTAATTTGTATGAAAAGAATTTTTTTTAAATACTTTTATCTACAGGAATATCATAATTTCCCTGTCATGTATTCAGAAGCGGTAATGTAATGACCTATATTAAGAGACCGGTGTCTGTGGCTGTATCATAATGTTAACATTAAAGTACAGGCAGAGTACAGTGCATCATAATGTTGACATTAAAGTATCGTCGTCATGATATTAATTTTAACATTATGAAGTCAACTTCTTTTTGTTGTTTTTTTTTCAATAAATATTTATTGTAGGATATCCTTACTCAAATTGAGTGATTTCAACTGATTTGAATTTTTATATTTAGAGGTAATTACTTAGTGGATATCAATGAAAATAAAGGTAAATTGTCATTCTAAACTAATGATATGGATGTAGATAAAGTTATGTATGTGACTGTACATAATTAGGCATTAAACACTCGTGTGATCTTACTATGAAACTCGCCTACGGCTCGTTTCATAAAACCACACTCATGTTTAATGCCTCTTATTATGCGCCAGCCACATAAATAACTATAACTAAATATGCTAATTTCAGTTCATTAAGACTGGTACTTTCACCCCTTAAAAGCAATGTCATTATGAAAGACACACACTGTATATACCTATAGTATGATGGTGCTATTTTGAAACTTTTAGCTTTAAGTTCTCAATATGTTCCCAAATAATGATTAAGCGGTGCATTTAACAAATTTTGAATCCCATAAACGGGCACATTTGCAAAGAGAAGGATAAACAATTTATAATTGAAATTCTATCATTTAGACTGTAAAAAATTCTAGTATCAAAACTCGTACTTCCATAACACAAAGTGTAAAGCTGCGTTTTTACTTAGTGTTCTGAGCGAGCATTCGCTTATTCGTGGGCTGACGAACGAACATTTTGCTATGTTGAATCCTGTTTTCATCTGTCGAAGAACGAACGTATGCTCGCTCAGAACAGTAAGTGAAAACGCAGGTTAACTATCCAAAGATTTATTGAATTTTCCGCTATATATGTACGTAAAAGAGGTCACATCTAGTGATTTTTTTAATGATTTGAATGTTGTATAGAGAATACTGTTCTATTTGAATGTTGTTCTACGAGTATTTATTCCAAAAAGATTTACTGATAAAGCCATGAGATTGTTTTTACCTACTTCTTGGCCATATTCTTCTAGTGCGGGTAATTCGTTAGATTACAAAAAAAAATGTAGTCAAAGACAAAAGGAGGTGTACACAAAAATGTTCAAAAATATGTCCCAGTGCACTCTAATTCTGTGTAATAAGAACGTCGTAACATATTTATGAGCGGATTCTATTTTTGCACTTGACTGTATATCGGTTCACGACTCTCGGCGATATCGAGTAAAAAAATTAAGTCGAATTGAGGCTTTTTTGGAGTCTGTTAAAAGACACTTCCACTTGTACTACAAAGTTTGTTAGTTAAGTCCTTTTTTCCCGTTAAAATCATTTTCCGTTTCGAAAACCTAATATACTTACCGCGTGTAAATCCAATACGATCGATATAAACTTTTGCTGATGGTAGGACCTCGTGCAGGGTCCGCCCGGATAGCTAGACCACTGTCTTACCCGTTAACCTGCCGCTAAATAGCAGTGTTTGCACTGCTGTGTTTCGGTTTGGGGGTAAGATAGCCGGTGTAATTACTGGCATATGTAGAGGCAATCCATCTAAGTCCTCAGGGTAGGCAGCGCATAGGCGATTTTTTGATCGCTAATGTCCATGGGCCTCAGTTTCTGCTTTCCATCAGGTGGGCTGAGAGCTGAGTAGTTTACCTTCGTCACATAAAAAAGTTACCAGGGATTAGTGTAATCATTAAGTTTTTTTAATATATACTTAACTAGCGACCCGCCCCGGCTTCGCACGGGTACTATACCTACATAAAAACCTTCCTCTTGAATTACTCTACCTATTAAAAAAATCTCATCAAAATCCGTTGCGTAGTTTTAAAGATTTAAGCGTACAAAGGGACATAGGGACAGAAAAAGTGACTTTATTTTATACTATGTAGTGATGATGTCCACACGTAATTTCAAGAAACAAACAGCAATATTCCTAAAGGCCGAGCCACACTAAATAGTATACCTACAACACGTGCGCGTGTGCTCGGTGTGCGTTGTAGCACTTGTAGCGTATGAACTGAAAAATATCATTACGATTTAGGCGCCAAAAATATATTTACGCGACTTTAATGTTAAGGCAATAAAGTCGTGTAAATATATTTTTGTCACCTAAACTGTAACGATATCTTTGACGTCGACTGTACACGTGCTACACACGCATCCGGAGTGGCTATACCTTAACTGTACGGTCGGCTCTAATAATACGTATACGATTTTGATCCTTCTGTCTTTGACATACGTTCCGAAATGTATACATATTATTAGACGTGACTGTACATTGATGAACCTTATCAGCGTTCAGAATTTGAACTCCCGAAACGTATAGTCAACCAAATAGGAACGGTAATGACGTTATAAATCAGATTGTATGAAATTTATTTCTTCTTGTTATTTTGAAATAGTTCTAGGCGCTTAAGGTTCCAATTAGTTGAGTGTACGAATTATGAATGTACAGCCGTAACATATAATATTATTATCATCATTTCATTGAAATGCTATTACCACATCCAGCGCCACCTATTGATCAATAGCAAACAACAAATAGAACACAGTGGGGCCGTGATGTCTAGTGGAACCGTAACTACCGGTTAGTTTCTACTTGCCACTAGATGGCGTCAATTGTTAGTTACATTGCTTTCAAATACTAGCGAGTACTATTATAAATACTATCTGTTACTTTGTGAACCAGGTACAGTCGAAGACAAAATAAGGTGTACACAAAATGTTCAAAAAGATGTCCCAGTGCACTCTAATTCTATGTAGTAAGAACGTCGTAACATATTTATGAGCGGATTCTTTCGATACTTATTTTTGCACTTGACTGTATTAGGTACCATTGAAAAAAACTATGAAATGGTGTGAGATCACATTTTCTATGTGCTGCATTTGACACTTTTTTTAGCAACCATTTGCGAATCACATAATTTATCAGACTACATTTACAGTATTTTACTGAACTTTCAACAAAATGGTTAGAGCTGTTTCAAGGGTGCTTGATATAAATAAATACAGATTTATGTGTTTTATATGACTGCAAAGTTTTTTTTCTATCCCTTAATAGGGATTCAAAAATGTCTAGGTAGAGTAAAACTATGGCTACTATCCATCAGGGTATCTTTGATTTCTCCTAGCTTAGAGGCCATTTGGGATTATTTCACTTTTCACTATACATAATCGCCTCATTGAATGTAAGTAGCTATTTACTGGAATTATTGT
>JALPQI010003690.1:0-80536 GCA_025490895.1 Thaumatotibia leucotreta | reverse complement strand
ACATAAAACCGTTTTGAGATTTATCAACCAATAATCCATTTTTCTTCAAAAAGTGATACTTCCTTACTTAGGGAAGTGGAACTGCCGATGAAGGCTAGAACGGAACTTCGGAACACTTTGGTGTTTTGTATGTATGTAACTGGTTATGCATTTTAAGCAATGAAGATGGTCGTGTAAGTTATTGTCAATTACCAGTTCTGATGGGGTGTTTCCTTAGGAACCTTAGGATTCTGTATTATCATTTAAACATCAAGCATTTTCATTTATGCGTTTTAATGTAAGTAGGTGTAACTGCTGATAAAGACCAGAACGGAACTCCTTAACGACACGTGTTTCACTTTTGGCAGATATTTCTGATTGATTGTGTATGTTATGGAGCAAGTTCTGGACAAAGAACAGTTTAGATGGTAGGTTCCTTAACCCTTAAGGAATTAAGGGAACTGATAAATGTAGAGTATTTATGTAAGCTACTCTTTAAAACAGGTTTCATACTAATGTATAAGATAATAAGAGATTTTCAAACGAAGTTTTATTCTAAAGTCAATATTTTCAGAGATATACGAAAACTACGGAACCCTAGCATAAGCCGACATGCTCTTGGCCGGTGTTTTATTACCTCAGGAGCTGCTCATATTATACAGGTTGTTCTAAAGTAAAAAAAAGGAGTGTGGATTACAATGTGGCTAACAAGATTTAATCATATCACGTCACCAGACGAGTCGCAGTCGTCGTCGTCAGTGGCACAAGAGTAACGAAGGCTGTCATGAACTGTTCCTTGGTGAACCGAGGAAATTCCTGTTCTTAATAGTAACGCAAAAATTACGTAGGTACCTTGCATACATTTTAATGTTTTTAGTTAACCTCGTGCCTACATTAGGTACCTAGGATACATGTAGGTAAGAGGTAACTTCCGTGTTGCATTGCATATTGCACAAACAAAGTACCTAATAATAATGTTGCTTTTTTTCGGTAGGTACTCGTACACGTTAATGTGACGTAGGTAACCTCCAAAAATGGTAAATTACAAACATATTCTTGTAAATTCGACATTCCATTGCGTATTTTATACATAGGTAAAAATAAATGTAAACAATTAGAGACTCAATTTATTGTTCATTTGAATGACAATGTCAAACTTCATGTATGAGCTGTTTTTTTTCTGGTAAGATAAGAGTGCAAAGGTGGGATCCAAATTTATTTTAATGTAGGAACTTGAAACTTTAGTATTAATAAGGTATTTTACAAGAGTACAAGAAATTTAATTTAATCATTTCTTAAAGGTTAAAAGGGGATTACAATTTTTATTGGGTTGAAGTTTAACTTAAAGCTATGATAATTCCTATAAAAGTATTTTTATAACAAGGGTATGCAAAGTTACGATTGGAGACCTAAAACATTGTAAGAGATTTACTAAGTAAAATACGAAAAAAGCGATAATATATCAGAGTGCAGGGAAATTTAATGATTGAGAGGGTTAAGTAGGGGTGTAGATTTTGTTTAAGGAGACTAAGGTAGACAATAAATTTAGTGTAAATTACTAGGGCTAGAAAGATGGCATCTTTACAGAAGGTTACTTATACAGGGTGGAAAGGGACGACGTTCCTTCCCGCTACCGACCGAGTCTACCAACCATTACGATGAAATTTCTGTATGGGACCAACATCGAAAACGTACATGGAAAATTGACTTTTTAAAGATATTACTATTTTGGTACTATACTGAAAGTTCATCGTAATGGTTGATAGACTCGGTCGGTAGCGGGAAACGTCGTCCCTTTCCACCCTGTATAATTATTTGTATACAAAATGAGAAACCATTTTATAAAATTTAAACCCTAAAGTGGTTAAAAGGTAGTTGAAAGTTTGTATGGAAATAGTGTGATTTGAAAGATAGCGACTTGATACGTCGTATTCCAACTGCTGATAAAAAAATAAGACAAATCGATTTCAGCGTTTTTTTTAAATATTTATTCCTTAACACTATTGACGCCGGTGACAGTGCTCACCGTCAAACAAGTGTACAAAAAAAATGTCTTTAAACCGAAACTTTGTCTGAAGAGTATATTTTTAAGATAAGATTAAGGGGTGCCTGACGTGTCGCATAACGTCGATTGTCCTAAAATTTTTTGGCTGAGAATGTTTAGCATAGTGTTAAATGGCATACTACTCGTTTAGCCTACTTTATTTTGCGCATACACATTTAAAACACCTACACTATATTTATCCTAATATTGATTACTCGATCGTCGAATTACCTAAAGCTTAATAATCATAATGTTCATTGTTTCCTACTGCTCAAACTGTAAATTTTCTTTGCACCTACTATTGTTATGTCCGAAATTTCATTGAAAAAAGTATATTAACAATATGATGAATGGTTTAAAATAATGTTCAAGTTCAATAAGGCAGGGTAAAACCGACTTGGAATGGTTAGGTTTCTAGGAAAGGCGGAGAGAAAGGCATAGTCTATAAAATACTTAAGTATTTTTAATCAATTATTTACAAACCCGAATTATTTGGAAACCCGAAAAAGGGGCGATAGGGGAGCGAAGCGCCCCACAAGAGGGGCTCGGGGGCGAAGCCCCCCTGTATTAGAAAATAATGAATCTGTACCTCCCCTACTCTAACCTGGATAGGTTCGTTAGGTACCTTTTATCCCTTAGATCAGAAATAGAAGTCCCGCGCAGCGGGGCTTCGTCGACCGGTTCCTAGGTATGATGACTAAAATTCTTTGGACAACAGGGTTGGGTGGTTTAAGGGAGGGTTAAGTTTAAGGAAAATATTTTTTTAAAGGTCGTTTGTTAAAAGTAGTTAGTTTTAGTACATTAAATAGTAGGACTATCACAATTATGCACAATTATTATTCGATACATACACATTAGACACGAAAATCATTAGGACAAACGATATTTAGGAACCACCAAGTTAGGATCAACAATTTCGGCAAAACACGACAAAATACCTATGTGCTACAATTTAGGCCATTCATTTTTCGGCGTAAAGTTGGTATGCGACAAATTTTTCGACATAAAAAAATTATGCCACCCGATATAGACCTAAAATTAATTCCAACCTTTTTAGGGTTACGTGGTAAACGAGGAACCCTTATAGTTTCGCCATGTCCGTCTGTCCGTCTCTCCGTCTGTCTGTCCGCAGCATAGCTCATAGGCCGTTAGTATAAGAAATTTGCAATTTGGTACACGTATACCTCCATATCAGTCACACCGAAAAAGAGGTAGAATAAAATATATTAAAAAATATTCGAGCACCTCCCTTATAAGTAAAGTCGGGATGTTTTTTTATTTTACTGTAATCTTATAGTATGGGGTATTGTTGAATAGGTCTATAAAAAAAATCGGGTAAAAAAATAGAGTTTTTTTGTAAGTTGACTTTTTCGGAATTAACCGCTAGGTTTTCTTGCCCCAGGGTCCGCTGGATGCGGGTGACGCAGGATCGGTCATTGTGGCAATCTTTGGGAGAGGCCTATGTTCAGCAGTGGACGTCTTTTGGCTGATATGATCATGGATGATGATGATGACATTACGATACAAGTGTGAAAAAAGTAAAGGTTGGCGATAAAATAAAACACGACTGAAAGGAGTGTTTTAAATCGACACGAGATTTTAGGGTTCCGTAGTAAACTAGGAACCCTTATAGTTTCGCTACGTCCGTCTGTCTGTCTGTCTGTCTATCTGTCTGTCTGTCCGCAGCATAACTGAGTGACCGTTAGAATTAGAAATTTGTAACTTGGTATAGTGTACATATTAATCAGGCCGATAAATTGATAGAATAATATACTAGGTGATCCTATTAACTATGCGTATTGGACATTAGGAGGTAAATGCCCATAATAGCCACGCTGGGCAAAAGGGTTGGCAATCGCAGTAATTTGTCCACTGTGACGATGCTGTGCTGCTGCTGCTCATCATCAATCTTCTATAAAGAAATAGTTATTTGTTGTACAAGGGTGCAAAGTTGTATTTTACCCGCGAGCATGAAATTGAAACACGAGCAAGCGAAAGGATTCCATAGTTGAATCACGAGCGAAGCGAGTGGTTTTAAAACAGGAACTTGAGCGTAGCAAGTGTTTTAACTTACGAGAAGTAAAATACATTTGCACTCGTGTGTAGCACAAAACTTTTCCCCTCACTATAGCGAGGAACAGGAGGAGGTTTCTGATATGAATGATTAAAATTGAGGTAGGTCTTCATAGTAGCAGAAGTGCTGAACCACCACCAGTTTTCTTTTTAATCTTTTAATTTCCAAGTTTTGCCCATTCAAAGTTAAGAGTGGGGTCAAATTCCTGCTTGTACAAAATCAGATCTAACTTTTTTTCTATACGAGGTAACGAAATAATTATTACTTTGTCATTATATTTTCTAAATGCAGTTAGAAATACGTGGTTAAATTTTTTTGGGTTCATTAACGGGCACGGTGTATACAGTCAATTGCAATCGCCTGGATTTAATTCAATATTTTCTCATTGAATTCATAGGCATTTAAAAGATTAAGGTCATAGTTATATTTTAATCTGCATAAATATAACAAGAGAAAAAATGCACTAGATGAGCATTTTAAAAATTCGTATTTCGGAAAATAGGCAAAATATTTTTTTTTTCCGAAATCTAATTAAAGAAGATGTCATCTATAATTTATGATTAAAATAAAGAAAATATTTTATCTTCCACATTGATTTTTTTAGAGTCAAACATGAGCATTTTCGAAAGTCTCAATTTTCATTTATATTTTTCTATTACAAGTAGTTGCTCTACCACATTTATATTTATTTTACAAAATGAACACGGCAAGTACTTTATTATTAGAATAAAATTATATTTGATATGCACCAGGGTTGGCTCAAGAACCAATTGAAAATATAATGACAAAGTAATAATTATTTCGTTACCTTTTATAGAAAAAAAGTTATGTCTGTTTTTCCACAATTAGAAATTTGACCCGACTCTGAATTTTGCACGGGCAAAACTTGGAAACTAAAAGATAAAAAAGAAAACTGGTGGTGGTTCAACACTTCTGCCACCATGAAATATATCCTCAATTATTTTCATTCAAATCAGAAACCATGCAGCACACTCGATTTGTTGATTTCACCTGGAATGACCCTTTACCATTATTTCGTTAGGTCGGTTGGTCTTTCTTGAGTGAAATCTAATTTCTTATGATTTTTTTAACACTTTTTTTCCTAAGTTTTCAGCTTTGTTCAAGTGGGGAACAAAAGAAATAAACGAACACTGACGTCGTTTATACCAAGAAAGAAAATAAGGTATGTGAGTTACAACCCGCAAATGGTAGGTATATAAACCCCTAATATTTTCATTTGCAAGTATAAGTATTCTATTTTTATATATAGGTAATATATAGACAGGGTAAAAATTATTTTTGGGTCAGAGAGGGCAGCTACCAGATCCAGAGTAGCTATGCGAAAATGGTCTTATACGCCCTTCCTCGATTTTAAATTAGTGAAAATTGGCGTTTACTGATTTTGGGAAAATCATACGGGTTCCGAGAAAATTGTCCTTTTTAATAACCTTTTTTTGATGCCAATCGATCCTGTTTCTGTTCAGGATCAAAAGCTTGTATGACACCAAAAAAAAAATTTCGGCTAGAAAAGCCGCAAATCGAGATAATGAATGTAGCTAATGTTTCCACACAGTATTATTGTCATTTAGCATAGGAGGTATAATTATCGTGACATATGATGATTATGATGTAATTAAACTTTCACTCTTTCCATAGTAAATTTAACTATGAAAACAGTTTTCTTGAAATTTTGGCTTTTTTATACATTGCTATAAGTTGACCCCTAAGAAACTATTTGTACTGGATACGAATGGAATCGATTAACATAAAAAAATTAAGCGTGAAAAAATATTTATTAGTACCGATGGTGTATTTTTTGGTGTATGGTGTATTTTAGTGGGTCATTTTACGTCAGGTCCAAAACTTCGGAGGGCCATCTGTACTAAAAAAACGTCGTAGGAGATACGTGCAAAAACGAAATTCGTAACTCGTGTCGATTTAAAACACTCCCATATCGATCGGTCGTGTTTCAAAACATCGCCACTCGTTTCGAATTTCATGTTTTTCGCACTTGTGTCGAAATGTACTATTTTAACATTCATACAAATTGTGTGGGGATTTTAAATCTCGATTTGCGGCTTTTCTAGACGAAACCTTTTTTTTGGGTCTATACAAGCTTTTGATCCTGAGCAAAAACAGGATCGATTTTTTTTCCTAGTCTGTAGACGTGTCCCAATGCTGGGCAAATGTCTCTCCCTCAGATCTCCACAGCTCCCGGTTCGGTGCCAAGTCTGGCCAATTGTTGGCCAAGGCGTCCAGGTCGTCCTGCCATCTCCGCCTGGGCCTGCCTCGTCCCCGCCTAGTTTGCAGCATCCACTTGGTGGCAGTGTCGCCGTAGATAAAATGTCTACGTGATAATTTTATCATTGTCAATGGTAATGAAGTTTGTCTATAAAAACTGTGTATATTTATATTACATTTTTTATCTTTTTATTCACAAGTACGGTTGCCACCAATTGCACTTGAAATTTATTTTTAAAATGGATCTTTTCAAACAGGAGACGCAGCATGACTTCAAAAAATTTAGAACAAATCTTAATTTGCTTTGCAGAGCTAAAACAGCAATTAGTCCATATATATTATGTATACTTCAAAGACAGGTAATAGAAACTTCAAAGATAGGTACTCTCTTTTCAAAATGGCAGATAATTTTGAATATAACTTAGAAATAGAAGAGGTACTATTTTTTCACAAAAGGTAAAACAATGCAATATGAATTGATCGAATTCAGGATCTGATCCCGCTATTATTATGGTTACTGCGAAACCCTCTCGACGTTTTTATCAAAATCAGATAGATTAGATAATTATTCAATAGGGGGCTGCCTAATTAATGAACAATAGTATATTTAGTAGCAGCATTCCGCCCATGCGAAGCCGCCGTAGCTAGTTATAGAAAATTACTTTATTTCCACAATATAATGTAATATTTATAAATGTACCGTGTGTCATTAATAATAACATTAATAACAATGATACCTCGTGTGAAACTAAATGTAATTTTTGGTAACCATTATAATGGCGGGACCAGATCCGTTGTAAAATAATTTGTACCTCTTCAATTTCAAAGTTATATTCAATCAGTCTGATCCCGCCATTATAACGTTATAATGGCGGAACCAGGTCCTGAATTCTGTCGATTCATATTGCATTATTTAGTACTGAATTAGTACTATTTGGTACCTGTTGTAAAAAAATGAGTAACTCTTCAATTTCAAAAATTATATTTCGAATAATTTGGTCCCGCCATTATAACGTTATAATGGTGGAACCAGGTCCTGAATTCTGTCCACATTCTGTCGATTCATATTGCATTATTTAGTACTGAATTAGTACTATTTGGTACCTCTTGTAAAAAAATGAGTACCTCTCCCATTTCAAAATTATATTTGAAATAGTGTGGTTCCGCCAGACCATTTGAACCAGACTATTTCCCGCCATTATAACGTTATAATGTCGGGACCAGACAATTCGAAATATAATTTTGAAATGGTACTATTTTTTTTTACAACAGGTACCAAATAGTACCAATTCAGTACTAAACAATGCAATATAAACCGACAAAATTCAGGACCTGGGTCCGCCATTATAACGTTATAATGGCGGGACCAGACTATTTCAAATATAACTTTGAAATGGAAGAGGTACTATTTTTTTTACAAAAGGTACCAAATAGTATCAATTCAGTATTAAATAATGCAATATGAATCGACAGAATTCAGGACCTAGTCCCACCATTATAACGTTATAATGGCGGGACCAGACGGATTGAATATAACTTTGAAATTGAAGAGGTACAATTTTTTTTACAACAGGTACCAAATAGTACTAATTCAGTACTAATAAATAATGCAATATGAATCGATCGAATTCAGGATCTGGTCCCGCCATTATAACGGTTACAATTATTGTGGAACAACTCAAATTATTTTATAAAATATTTTTTAAGTTATTTTTTTTAAGTAGGTAGTAACACTACGATGTACCTATATAAAGTTAAATATTTGATGCCATATACCACAGAAAAAATACTTAAGCTTACCAAAGCCATAGGTGGAATTTGAACCCGACGTCCTCAGCTTTAGTGGCTGATGCTTAACCTCCTAAGGCCCGGGCCTTTTAAATATTTTTAGTCAGAAAGACCGAGGTGGCGTTTTAAAGAACAAAAAATGGCGACCATTGTTAGTCCTGACGTCATGGAACTAATGTTTACATTGTGATTGAATTTAAAATTTTATTACCCAGGACTTAATGATGAACGCCATTTTGTTCTTTTAGAAGGCACTTGGGACTTAGGAGGATAAACCACTGGAGTGGCCGAGTGATGGTTTAGGCAACAGCCGCAACACTGAGGACAACTCTCCAAATTCCACCGTTGGTAAACTTCGATATTGTTTATTTATTTAGTACCTATATGTCATCTAATATTTAAATTAGTAAATGTAATATTTTTTTTAAGATCTACTATTTTCTTGTAATTGTAATTCTTGAATTTACAGTTGTAATTGTAATTCTTGAAATAAGGTACTGATTACCGTTTAAGATAATATAATAAATGCCTTAATGTTTTACTTATGTGCATTTTTATTTTTATAATGAATGCAATTTAATTTAGTAAAATAAGCTTCCTTAAACCTGATAGCTGCTGGTAAGTCACATTAATAATTATACAAATGTAATGCATAATTCCATTCATTTGGCTTTTCACGGAAACTACTTCACCATTGCACTGAAGCGAATTGTGGAGAAGATAGAATCGGGTTTTTTCTTCAATATACGAAAATAAGAGATTGTGCATTACATCTATACACTTATTAATCTCATTAAACAATTTTTCAGGTATATTTAACTTCTTAATAATCTCCAAAAAGAAAAAATAAATAAATTTAGAATATTTACCTTTGTAAATGTCAAATTAGTAGGTATGGACTCGCAAATGTGCGTCGTTGGCACTGCAATATTTGGTGGACTCTTGTGCGTTTGGCGCACACAGCAGTGGGAAAGTTGAATGTCTACGAAAAGCTGGTGATAGTGAATACTTAGGGCCTATATTCAACAGTATCGTGTTCTGATCAGAAAAATGTTTTTTTTTTATTATAGTGGACTAATGGTTTGCCTTACAACCAGTTGGTCAAACAGGCATACTATCGAACCAAGCCATTTTGTTCTAACACAGATTTTTTTTCTCTTACTATTTCCTAATCAGAATACGATGCTGTACAGTCACCATCTGATATAGCGGAGCGGCCAGGGTGCTCATAAATGTCTGAGCAGGCCGCTATTATCATAGCGTTCGTGTGCATGCTCAGATATTTTTGAGTGCCGTGGTCGTTCAGATATATCTGATGATGACTAACAAATTGATTGATCTGTACTGAAAATCCATTTTTAGTACAGATTTTTGCCGCACTAGTGCGAGAAATGGCTCATTTCTTGTCAGGTCGAAACTTCAGAGGGCCACCGAAAAGGAAATTCCTAGCTCGTGTCGATTTAAAACACTCATTTTATCTTCTTCCTATTAAATCTGTCTTTTGCATTGCATTGAGACGACTATCGACTCGAAAAGACAAGGATAGTCTTATAAAATCTATCCCTCTCTATCTTTTTTACCATCTCGTACTTTGACAAGTGTAATTTTTCAAAAGAGGTAGTGATAAATTACAAACTCGGCCGCTTTCATTTAAAAAAATCACCAAGGTTCAATGACCCCGCTCGGTAAAATGAGGTAGTGTGCGTGAAGTGCGTGTGTGTGCGAAATAGGGAAATTTGACAGAATCTGAAAAATTTCCCACATCTATCCGACCCTTAATAATTGCGAATAGGTAATATACTATATAATTACATTGGTATCATTCAAATCACGCACTGTACACGTTTGTTTGTCTATCTCTTGTTTCATATAGTTCACTCTTTTGCTCAAAGGTTAACTGGAAGAGATCCCTTACAGGGATAAGTTCGCCTTTGTACCTGTTTGAATTGTTGTGTATTTTTTTTACCTGTTTTTTTTGTGTACAATAAAGAATTTACATACATACATATAATTGTTTGTCCCTTTTGCTCTTATGGACACAATGTTAAGACCGAAAGGGACAAACAATTATTAGCGGCTTGTTAAGTTAACAAACGTTTATGAATAAGGGGGTTAGTTACTAGTGTAGACTGCGAAACTAGAAATTCAGGGGCCAAATCCATTTATTTGTGTCATCAACTCATCATCATCATCCGTAGCCTATAACCAGTCGATCGCTGGACAAAGGCCTTTCCTTAGCTCTTACCTAAGCATAAGGACATATAATATTATTCTGTCAACCTCCGTAGCCTAGTTGGTAGTGAACTACGAAGCTGGTGGTTCCGGGGTCGAATCCCGGCGAGAACATTATTTGTGTATTTATTTATTACAAATATTTGTTCCTTGCTCGTGGCTGCCTATGGATTTAAATATCTAATGTATCCATCTATTATTATATAATATCGTCGTTTGGTACCCACATCACAAGCATTAAGGTGGAATGTCACGGTCAGCTAGGCACTACTACGCCAATAGATGGCGTTACAGTGCCTAGCTGGTGCGAATTCTATGTATTTTCAAATTTTATGTATGATAATGGAAATATTTTTAATAAGTGATGTGTTTGCCTAAAATAAACTGCTATTTCTAATGTGGCCAACTAAATTTCAGATGAGGTTTAATTTACAAAATAAGTTTACTTGAATAAATACGAAACGCTGTCGCGCTTGCGAAGTATGCACACACACATTCAAACCCTTATTCGTTGACGAAACTGATTGCTTATTTCTTCGGAACGTGTTTTGAACTTGGATTAGTCTAAGTTGGATGACCGTCTGACGCACATTCATGAGGACCAAGGTTCAAATCTCGTAATATCAAGATATATATTTTTTGCTTTATAAGACTTTTTATTTTTTTATTGATACTTTACCTATAATCACAATTATTCCAGTATTATCAAACCGCGATTAGAATGGGATTCGAAAGTACTGTTGACACAACAGTGTATAAGTCAATCTAGGATATATTCATAGTTATATTCATGGTTTAAGTGCAGAGACTTACAGACAATAGATTAATTAATCACTCACTACATCTATAAACAACTCTTTTCTTGGTAAATATTGTGTCATTTGTTGTGTCAACAGTACTTCCGAATCCCTTTCTTATTCCGATTTGATAATAATGCCTGTGGCCTATCCCACAAATCTTCACAAGCGTACAATTCTACAAAATTGTATAAATTCCCATACAAAATAGTTGTCAACTTTGTAGAATTGTATGCTTGTAAAGTTTTGTGGTATTGGCCCCTGAACTAGCCACCTAGGTTTAATTTTGGTAACCTTATTTATTTACTTAAAAACGTTTTCAGGTGATGTTATGGCATCCAGTTCCGGTATTTTTTGCATGGTCAATGTGGAATAGACCATACTACAAAAAACCGGACCTGGATGACCTAATAGGTGTACAATCAGATTGGGACGGAACCTATTCTATGACCTCAGACAAGTTTTCATATATGTATAGTTATATATTTGATATTTCTAGTCACTTTAATTATTAGATTCCTTCCAATTCTAATCACGCGCGGAATACATAGGTAAAGAAAACAGATCGATTCATAAATTCAGTGTTTTATTTACATCATTTCATATTATTTTTATTTATTCTTTCTGGTTTTAGTAGGTACTATCTCTGTCAATATACAGTTTTTTATAAAATATCACTAGTGTTGGCAACATGTTTTCTATAAAAGTTTCGTCGGTCATTTGTGACACCTGCAGTTGGCCTTGGATCTGAAATGAGAATACTCATTGTTAAAATAGTGTCTGATGATTACTGTAATAAAAAATACAGTTCAGCTTTATCTAGTTAGATGGTGGTGATCCTGACTGCGAAGTTAGGGAGGGAGCCTGGGTTCAAAATAGGTTCAGTGAGTATCTACAAAAAGGTTATAGTTTTAAAATTTTAAGGCCTGGAACTCATCATCCCTCGGGAAACTAACGTTTCCGGTATTTACATAAAAAATATGTTATACCTATAATATATATTGCTATTTATCTACATGACAAGTTTCCTGGGTTAATCCAATCCGTGGAGCAGTTGTTTCGAAAACAACAAATGTTTTTATTATAATATAAGCATAGTGAAAATATGTAATAAAAAATCTGTTGAAATAGTGGGAGGAAAGATACTCTACCGGACTTACCTTTTGATTTCTCCGTAATATAGGTAGTATAATTTCTACAAGGCTTCGCTTACGAGTTTTTCCCGAGCCCGAGTATCGGTGTTTTCCTTGGCGTTTGTGGCACCATCCTCATGAAAATCACTGTAGATGCCACGCTATAAAATATTTCAAACAATCGTTAGCAATTTAGCGTCAATTCGGATTATACAAAACAAAGTAACCAAATGACTGCCGGTGATTTTGAAAGAAAGAGTGACGTTTGAATTTAGTGTTGCCGACGTTGCCGTGCCAAATGGATTATACGTTCAATTACTGACTATCATTTAGTACGCACATTTATTTTAATAACATTAAATGTAAGAAGTCCAACCTATATAATAAAAGCGTAAACGTAACTATTATGTATATATTTTCTATAAGAAATGGTCTTCTGACACAAAATTTAAAAATCAAGCAAATCGATCGAATACGGAATATCATAAAATAGTACGCGGGTTGGCTATTGGGTGTATATGACCTATATGGCAACATTAGCAACGCTTTCCGTTTGATGCAGTTTGATGGAACAAAATAAAATAACAAATTGCACGACATGCGTTCGGTTTGACAGAGCGGCAACGCAGCATTTGTGGTCAACTGGCAACGTCGCTTTTTAACGCACACGCCGAAGATACGATTGGTGTATGACACTGTCGCCGCCGACCCACACATTGACAAATTTGTATTAAAATAAAGTAGTGTTTTAAGCTATTATTTGACCATTATTATTACAGAAATAGAATTTGCCGCAAATAAATATCAAAATGATTGTGGATGGAAGTGGTTTCATTGTAAAACTATGCTCCATTTACCCATATTTGAATAAATCAATTAGTATGAAAAACGAACCACCTTAATTGAGCTTACCGAGGGTGTTAGTTGATTTGTGTAAGATGTCCCAAGATATTTATTTTCTTTACTTATTTATTTCGATATTGGAACCAAAAATAATGTATTGCTATTTATAAAATAGATGAAGAATTCAATGTTGAAACAATTTTCAAATTCAAGTTTTTTTTAATGCATGTCAGCTTTAAGATGATTGATAATTAAAAAAAATAAACTGTAGGGTTAGAACTGGAAGTACATTTTTTTTGCTATTTAGTTAAACGGTTCAAAAGAGCTTGTTGATGGACCTACTTGAATAAAGAATGCTTTGCCTTTGACTATATAGAACCCCGCTAAATGGCTGTCTTCAGGGCAAAATATTATTTTTCGTATTTTTTTAAATCGCTTTATCCTGTAATATAGCTCACCTAGCTGGAGTGTTATCGACCAGGTGCCGGAACAGGCTCGACGTGTCGGCGGCGACGTGGAGACACTGCAGCAACGTGTTGAGCGGCGCGAAGCCCAGCCCGCTGAGTATCAGACGGCCCAACAGTGGGACAAGAGTCTCTGCGTCGCCGTGGCTTTTCTCAATTTCGCTGTAAACATTCATAAACATACAGTTAGTTTTTACTTAGATTAGGTTCGAATTCGAATATTGCGAAGACTCTGTCCATTTTCGCGGCAGCTATCGAATAGTTGAATCGTTTTTGAATACTCGTAAAACTGCAATTTACACACTTTATAACGTTGTTTAAACGTACTCTAATGAATGGAAAATATTCTTTTTGGGTCAGTGAGGGTAGCTACCAGATCCAGAGTAGCTACGCGAAAATGGCCTTAGAAGACCTTTCCTCGACTTTAAATTAATGAAGATTAGTTAGTTATTTTGGTTCAATACAAGCGTTAGATCCTGAACAGAAACAGGATCGACAGGAAAAAAAGATTACTAAATTTTTGTACATATTTGTATTTAATAATTAAATTTTTTTCGCACCCTGTATGTTTATCTGTAAACGCTAATCGTAATTAATTTAAAATCGAGCGAAGATCTTTTAAGACCAATTTTACGTAGCTGTAGCTACTCTGGATTTGGTAGCTGCCCCCACTGACCGTAAAATAATTTCCACCCTCCCGTCCCACTTGGGTCCACATCTCGCTGCAAGTTACAGGTCAGAATATCACTCACGGCCATATCTCATCTCGTGGCCCGCTGTGGCCCACGATGGCCTGGATGGTGTCGGAGTGGTAGTCCTCCAGGAAGCTCCCAGCGGGTCAGCTGTCCCACTTGGGTCCACATCTCGCTGCAAGTTACAGGTCAGAATATCACTCACGGCCATATCTCATCTCGTGGCCCGCTGTGGCCCACGATGGCCTGGATGGTGTCGGAGTGGTAGTTCTCCAGGAAGCTCCCAGCGGGTCAGCTGTCCCACTTGGGTCCACATCTCGCTGCAAGTTACAGGTCAGAATATCACTCACGGCCATATCTCATCTCGTGGCCCGCTGTGGCCCACGATGGCCTGGATGGTGTCGGAGTGGTAGTTCTCCAGGAAGCGCGCCCAGCGGGTCAGTTCTTGTCCCACTTGGGTCCACGACATCTCGCTGGAAATTAAAGATATTTCTTGCATTATATAAATCCCAAAAAACATAGGTAATTCAAATAAACAGGGTTATAGTCCGGGAAATATTATTTGACAGACTCTTATCTTACTTACGACCTTTTGTTTTGCGTCATTAATAATAGAAAAGTGCTCGACTGCTGATTGTTTAGTAAGTGTTAACGCAAAACAAAAGGTCATAAGTGAGATAACAGTCGGTCAAATAATATTTCCCAAACTATACCCATACGTATATTCAATGTTACTTTTTAGTTTTATTTGGCGCCAGAATACTAACCATATTTTTTAAGATTTTATTGTTACTAACACTAATGGGCGCAATCACTTATTTGTAATTCATGTTGTGTACACTTACTTTGGATCTCGTGCTTGCTAGCACACCATTTGATGCCTACTTTTTTTTTTTTTTTTTATACCACGTCGGTGGCAAACAAGCATACGGCCCGCCTGATGGAAAGCAGTCACCGTAGCCTATGGGCGCTTGCAACCCCAGGGGTGTCACATGCGCGTTGCCGACCCAATAAGAACTTGTACACTCTTCTTTTGAAGAACCCCATACTGTAGTCTACTTGTTAAATCCTTAATTTACGATGTCTGTTTGGTGTACCAAATAAATAAAAATTTAAATAACATAAAATAAATTCCGAAAAATAAAGTTTTGAATTGAATTGAATACTTTTCCGAAGCGAAACCTATAATACAAATATACGTACACTAAAATTTGGTTTTAGCGGCACGGAGCGACGAATAATCGTCTACGCCATAAAATATGTTAAAATAAAAATAAAACCGCCTTCAAAAATTCGCCCGTACTAAAAGGTAAAAAATAATTTTAGTTCCTACTTCTTAGGATTTTCTACCCAAACCTTTAAACCTTTTACCCTATTCATTGAAATAAAATATTATGGCTAGGTATCCTACAGATTTCTAAGAAGTCGGTGCCAAGCCAAATACGTTCATAGGTAGGTATAGTTATTAGATAGAGCTTTGTAACTTACTGTCACTCCGATTATGTTTATATCAACAGAATGATCTGCCTCAGTCATTTTGACGCATAACCGGAGTGACAGTAAGTTACAAAGCTCTATCAAATACAGTCATATACTCGCGAAGTGAACATTTTTGGCTTGGCACCGACTTCTTAGAAATCTGTAGGATACCTAGCCATAATATTTTATTTCAATGAATAGGGTAAAAGGTTTAAAGGTTTGGGTAGAAAATCCTAAGAAGTAGGAACTAAAATTATTTTTTACCTTTTAGTACGGGCGAATTTTTGAAGGCGGTTTTATTTTTATTTTAAAATATTTTATTTTTTGCTTTTTAGTAGTGTAAAATCGTTATTTAGTACGCACTAAATACTTAAAATTAGAATGTACTGCACTGTAATAGGCCAGAAAACCTGAACTGGATAACTTAAATTTTCAAAGAATTATCCCATTATCAAGGAGATATACATTATATCATCAGCAGGTATGAATAATTTCAAAGATTATAGATAACAGCCTTAGCATACCTTTATTATTTAAAGAATCACTAACCGCTAACCAACATGTCATAACTACTAAGCAAACACTTGAATAGATCTCGAAAATGTATGACAGTTGTTATATTCAAAGAATTATCCTCCAACTCCTAATCGTTAAGGAGTTATACCTTTCATCATCAGCTCACCAACATGAGACTATGACCACCTACTTAAAGGCAAATACTCAAATAGCTTCCAAAATACATGAACTATGTTATATTTAAAGAATTATCCCCCAACTCCTAATCTCTAAGGAGTTGTACCTTCCATCATCAGCACACCGACATGATAGGATGACCACCTAAACGCAAATACTCGAATAGCTTCCAAAATATATGAAATATGTTATACTTAAAGAATTGTCCCCCAACTCCTAATTGCTAAGGAGTTGTACCTTCCATCATCAGATCACCAACTTAAAAGGTTCATGACTAGACGCAAATACTTGTTTAGTCTTCGAAAATAAATGAAAAATGTCATGTGTGCCTACAACATTTGAAGAGTTCCCTCGATTTCTCCAGGATCCCATCATCAGATCTGGATTCGGTGACAATGGGACCAACTAGAAGGTATACCCTTTCAAACAAAAAAAGAATTTTTCAAATCGGTCAACGCGTCTTCGAGTAATCGGGGAACATACATAAAAAAAAAAAAAAGATTTCGACGAATTGTAAACCTCCTCCTTTTTGAAGTCGGTTAAAAAGTGGCGGCATGTTGGCTAGGCAAATACGCCAAGTCGTTAGCGATTGAAGGTAACGATACGAATCGTGTGCATGGCTGGGCTTGCTGGGTCAACATACTCATACTAATAATCATTTCTTCTACTCGTCGACTATAATGTTCGAATTATGATTACGTACACAAAATTATAAATATACATTTACGTTGAATTCACAACTCAACTATAATGAAGTCATAAGCCAACGCTGTAGGCAACTAAAATAAATTTGACCAATCACGTCTCAGCAAAAAAGACATCAACGGGCGGCCACGCCGGCCACCTCAGGGTCTGCACTTCGTTTCAGTGTATTTATTTCATTGTTTACATTTGTTTACTTATTTTTATCCCTCGTACTTTACTTTTGCTGAGTGGCCTAAATGCGGTACTCGGCTGAAAAGCTCTCTATTAACACGATTGTGTAAACTACTGTTTCATGGAATGGTCGAGTAACTCACTCCTTGGTGAACTTGAAGTCGTTCTCCTGCTCCTGCTGGCAGTAGTCCACCGCCTGCATCAGCATCAAGCTGCGGGTGCCCGCCGGGATACTGCAACAATTCTTCATTATGACACTAGCCTCGTCCTGCCCAATGTGATTTATAAAGGACATATTCGATTGTTTAGAACAAAAGAAAAGCGATTATATTTTCGAACTCATTAGGTTTCAATTTCCAAAGCTCTAATTTAGTATACGGGCAGGACGAGGCTAGAGTTGAAAATGGGCTTTTTTTCAACCGAATTCAAAAAAAGGAGGCGAATCTGCCTGCGACCACGGGTGTAACGTCATGCCCGAAATGTCAGGATATAATTAAACGTAAGTTTACGCGATGAAGACCCGTTTGTCTTTAAAATAAGAGGAGGTTCTCAGTTCGATTTTTATTTTATGTTTGTTACCTCAGTTGTTTTTTTGTGTTTGTGGCCGTGTGGTGACGGCAGTAAGAATACATTTGTCACCACTCCAACTCTAGCGGGTGTCGTAAGAGTCGACTAAGGGATTGAAGTGTCACTGATCATTATTTGATAAAAGATTGATGATGGGCAGCAGCGTCATCATAGTGGACACATTACTGCGATCGCCAATCCACTTGCTCAGCGTGGCGATTATGGGCATTTACCTCCTAATGCGTCTATACGCATAGTTAATAGGTGTGGCCTACGTCCAGCTGTGGACTATCATAGGCTCATGATGATGATGATGTTACCTCAGAACTTTCGACTGGGTGAACCGATTTTGATGATTCGTTTTTAGGGTTCCGTAGCCAAAATGGCAAAAACGGAACCCTTATAGATTCGTCATGTCCGTCTGTCCGTCCGTCTGTCCGTCTGTCACAGCCGATTTTCTCGGAAACTATAAATGCTACAGTAACGAAATTTGGTAAGGATATGTGTTGTATGAACCGTTACAGGATTATGATACTAAATTGTAAAAAAACCCATTGGAGTGACTTCTAACATGTAAATGAGGGACGGAAATTTTTTTTTTAGCTGTATATAAGCGTGTGGGGTATTAATAGAAAGGTCTTTGAAAATGATATGAAGGTTTATAAATCTCATTTTTATTTAAGCAAATCGTTTTCGAGATATCAGCTCTCAAAGTCTGAAAAATGTGTCCCCCCCCTCTATTTTGTAAACTACGCGATATAAAATTCTAAAAAAATATATGTTATGCACATTAATAAAATCTATCAACGATTTTTGGTTTGATTAAATTATCTCCTATAGTTTTTGAGGTAGGTTGATTTAACTGTATTTTTTTAATAATAAATTGATAATGGTACGGAACCCTTCGCGCGCAAGTCCGACTCGCACTTGGCCGGTTTTTATTTATTTATTTTAAAGCTGATGCTCTGTTGTGACATCACTACATAGTATAAAATAAAGTCACTTTTTCTGTCCCTATGTCCTTTGTACGCTTAAATCTTTAAAACTACGCAACGGATTTTGATGAGATTTTTGAATAGGTAGAGTAATTCAAGAGGAAGGTTTTTATGTAGGTATAGTACCCGTGCGAAACCGGGGCGGGTCGCTATGGCAGTGAAACGGTCATCTTGGCGCTCGACGGTCTTTAACAGCGTCAATAATTTCGAAGAAAACCGCCTGATCACCTTAGACGTTAAAAGACAGTTACGTAAGGAAAGACCTAAACCCTACTACGCGTACACATATAATGCAGCTGGTCAGCTCTATTGCTCTGATTGCAGTTATTTAAAACAAAGTTCGGCCTAGCCAGCCATATCAGGGCTCACAGTAGACAACGTCCATAGAGTTTATTTGAGGTCGCCGTCATCGAAAACGATGAGGAGGACTATATTCATATACAAACCCCGGATGACGGGAGCAAAAGTGCGTTTGTCACTAGTGCTTAGTTAAATATCGACTATTCTAACGACATTCATATGAACGATATTTTAATTTGAAATTTATAGATTATGCTAATTATGTTTCCCTAGTAGTTCCACTTCTTTTCCAGATATCAAAAAATAATTAAGATTTTTAATATGAATTCACCAATTTTTTTAGTCAACACATTATGATATTTTTGTGAATAATTTCGCCTTTAGGATGTAAAAGTAATCTTAACAAGTGCACTTTGAAATTCTGAACGATATTCAAGCTGCTTTTTAGGCTTTAATTTCGGTTTTGTAACTGTCCTATGGTACTAGGTATTATTGACATTATTATTATTATTAGGAGCCTGTATTGTCCCACTGCTGAGCAAAGGCCTCCCCCCATTTTTTCCACTTTTCACGGTTTTGTGCAGTGTCTGACCATCCCTTCAGAAACGAGTCAAGCTCATCTCGCCATCGCCGACGGGGTCTTCCGGCTCTCCGTCTCGAGATGTTGGGCTGCCACTCTGTGGTAATCTTGGCCCACAGGTCACTTGCAATTATTGACATATTATTGTTTATCAATTTTAGATCGCAATGCCTCTGATTACGTACGGTTGCATAAATTACTGTTGATCAATACATTTCTAATTCATAAAATGTTGGTATGGATGTCGATAGAATAGTCGACATTTAACTAAGCACTAGTGACAAACACATTTTTGCTCCCGTCTTCCGGGGTTTGTTCATATAACACGTACCGTTGTAAGGCTTGGTCGCTGAAGCAGACGTCAGCGTGGAACCGTAACAGCTCTCTCTTGGCGAGCTTGTTGAAGTAACTCGCGCACTGGCGGTAACGCTGCATCCACTTTTTGTTGCTGGACGATCCGCTTGGCTCCTGCAATAAGTGTCATAACTAGTAGCAAATGTAATATTTAATAACATTTAGCCCACAGAATTAGATTTGGATAGAAGAAACAAGTTCATTCATTTGTATGACGGCCGAGCATGTCAGATTTTGTACTGAAGTTGTTACTTGCCTATGATTTTAAATATGTCTCAGACCCTTGAGTATTCATATTTTTTTGTGTTGTTGCAATTAATATTACTTAAGGAGGCATTATTAATGTTTTTGTTCACTTCAACTTACAAAATTTGACGCCCGAAAGCTGCAAGCTGCGATTAAAGACGGACAACTCAGTGGATTTCACTGAGTTCATTTGACACGCTAAGTAGATACGTTTGTTTTATCTAGTTATGGTATATATGACATCTGTGCTTTAGCCTGACCTGAGCTCTCCTGAATATGTTAATAAAGTTGCCATTAAAATCTATTTAGCCGTTTCCTCGGGATGTGTCTCCAAACACAAACAAACCGAAATAAATATGTTTTCTTGGTTTGTCCGCGTGAAACCCTATTCAAGCTTCTAAAGCTACAAATTCAATACATTTTATAGCCTATATCCTGCCCAGAGCTCCCCAAAATCTGATAATAAAGTTCCCATCAAAATTCATCCAGCCGTTTTCGCGTGATATCTCTTCAAACATAAACAAGCAGACTCACGCTGCACAGGTAGCCTCTGTCACATGGAGTACAGCGTGTGGATAGAGAGCGGCAGAAGTTGTCCTCACAAAACCCCCCTTTTTAACTTCCTAAAACTAGAAATTTTATATATTTTATAGCCTATAACCTGCCCAGAGGTCTCCTTAACCTGCTAGTAAAGTTCCTATCAAAATTCATCCAGCCGTTTTCTTGTGATGTCCCTTCAAACACAAACAAGCAGACTCACGCTGAACAAGTAGTCGGTAAGCCACATAGAGTACAGCGTGTGGACAGAGAGCGGCAGCATTTGTCCTCACAAACCCCCCTTTTTAACCTTGTAAAACTACAAATTAAATACATTTTATAGCCTATAACCTGCCCAGAGCTCTCCTTAACCTGCTAGTAAAGTCTCCATCAAAATCCATCCAGCCGTTTTCTTGTGATGTCCCTTCAAACACAAACAAGCAGACTCACGCTGAACAAGTAGTCTGTAAGCCACATGGAGTACAGCGTGTGGACAGAGAGCGGCAGCATTTGTCTTCACAAAACCCCCCTTTTTAACCTTGTAAAAGTACAAATTAAATACATTTTATAGCCTATAACCTGCCCAGAGCTTTCCTTAATCTGCTAGTAATGTCTCCATCAAAATCCATCCAGCCGTTTTCTTGTGATGTCCCTTCAAACACAAACAAGCAGACTCACGCTGAACAAGTAGTCGGTAAGCCACATAGAGTACAGCGTGTGGACAGGCAGCGGCAGCTTGAACGCCGGCGGCAGCGTGCGTAGCAGCTTGCCCACCATGCCGACCGTCTCCGGCCGCATCACGCTTAACACGTGCGAGGTGAACGCGGCTTCGGAGGGTGGCTCGAGGAGGATCTTGTAGTCCAATTCTGAGAACAATACTTTTAGATAAAATACAAGGGATTATAAATATTGGATGTCTTATATCAAATAAAAATAGATATAAGCTGGAAGAGATCCCTTACAGGGATAAGTTCGCCTTTGTAACTGTCTAAATTGTTGTATAAATGTGTACTTTTTTACACATTACCTGTGTTTTGTGTACAATAAAGAATTTACATACATAAAATAGAGATCACCCACGTCTGAGGTGGGGATTGAACCCACGTACTCAACTTTCGCGGCTGATGCCTGCACCGCTCGACCACTCGGTTTTAGCTAACCACCAGTCAATTTTCTCGGGTATATGAAATTCCTTACAAGGCTAAGCGCCTTTGGCCATAATCTAAGGGCAAGCAATACGCTGTACTACAAATACCGTTAGAAGCCGCCTTGACTTTCATCAGCAACTTGAAGTGTTCCATAGAGAGTCCCATAATAGATCCTTATCATCTCTTTAGTATGATGAATCCGCTTTAAGGAGTAACCTCCAGTCTAAGCCTTGATTTCTGTACAATCAGTTACCGTAAACTTGCTTTCCACTATTGTGGTATAAAGAATTAAGACCAGTGCGTAGTACTTGATTTCAGAGCTTGTCGCGTATTCTGTACAATCTGCCGTTACAGTTAGAAGCCGCCTCAACTTTCTTCAGCACCTGATGTGTTACACAGAGAGTCCCACAGTAGATGCTCCAGTATGATGAGGAACACCGCTTTATTGAGTAACCTTCAGTCCAACCCTTGAATTTTGTACAATCAGTTATCGTAAACTTGCTTGCCACCGTTGTGGTATAAAATATTAAGACCAGATTTGAAGCCTTATGCCAGAGCTGGTCGCGTATTCTGTACAATCTGTCTACAGTTACCGTTAGAAGCAGCCTTGACTTTCTTCAGCACCTGATGTCTTCCGCAGAGAGTCCCACAATAGATGCTTTCCATCTATTTAGTATGATAAAGACATAAGCTCTGAATTCTGTATAACCAGTCTACAGTTACCGTTAGAAGCCGCCTTCACTTTCTTCAGCACCTGATGTGTTCCGCAGAGAGTCCCACAATAGATGCTTTTCATCTATTTAGTATGATAAAGACATAAGCCCTGAATTCGGTATAACCAGTCTACAGTTACCGTTAGAAGCCGCCTCAACTTTCTTCAGCAGCTGATGTGTTACACAGAGAATCCCACAGTAGATGCTTCTCATCCAAGTATGATGAGGGACACCGCTTTGTGGAGTAACCTTCAGTCCAACCCTTGAATTTTGTACAATCAGTTACCGTAAACTTGCTTGCAACCGTTGTGGTATAAAAAATTAAGACCAGACTTGAAGCCTTATGCCAAAGCTGGTCGCGTATTCTGTACAATCTGTCTACAGTTACCGTTAGAAACGGCCTTCACTTTCTTCAGCACCTGATGTGTTACACAGAGAGTCCCACAGTAGATGCTCCAGTATGATGAGGAACACCGCTTTATGGAGTAACCGTCAGTCCAACACTTGAATTTTATACAATCAGTTACCTTAAACTTGCTTGCAACCGTTGTGGTATAAAAAATTAAGACCAGATTTGAAGGCTTATGCCAGAGCTGGTCGCGTATTCTGTACAATCTGTCTACAGTTACCGTTAGAAACCGCCTTCACTTTCTTCAGCACCTGATGTGTTCCGCAGAGAGTCCCACAATAGCTGGTTTTCATCTCTTTAGTATGATGAAGACATAAGCCCTGAATTCTGTACAATCTGTCTACAGTTACCGTTAGAAGCCGCCTTGACTTTCTTCAGCAGCTTGATATGTTCTGCAGCGGTGAGCCCCCACAGCAGAGGCTTCTCGTCAACGCTCTTCAGGATGGTGAAGAAGTTGATCAGCGCCTGGTGGTTGGAGCCGGCCATGAGCGGCCAGAGCTGGTCGCGTATTCTGTACAAACGATAACGTCATTTATATCCGTCTACAAGGTAGTGAATAGTACATTGTGTATTTCGGGCGGTAAATAAGACATTGTGAACAAGCGTGAATATGAAAGTAGAGCCTAAGCAGAATTCTTGTACCGCCCGTGACTCACACAATGTTTTTCATTACACCTGTGAGTGAAAATAGGATATAAAATAGTACATTACGACACAAGTGCGAAAAACAGGAAATCCGAAACTAGTGGCGATGTTTTAAAACACGACCGAAGGGAGGGAGGAAAGGGGTGGAGGGGGTGTTTTAAATCGACACGAGTTACGAATTTTGCTTTTTGCACGTATCTCGTACGACGATTTTTAGTACAGATGGCCCTCCGAAGTTTTGGGCATGACGTAAAATGATCCACTTCTTGCTTTAGAGCCTAAAAAAGGCACCATCTGTACTAAAAATATATTTTTTCACAAAAGTACTCTAAAATATTCTAAAACTTTTAAAAATTGGCGCACCTACCGAACAAGTATATGAAAAAGACTACGAAGCACTACAAGTAATTTAAACAGATACTTTTTTCAATCTTATAATAGTACGGGTCCTTAAATGAAAATACGGTCCCATCGTGAAGAAAGCATGAAACTTGGCATGAAGGTAGCTGTCATATATGTGCTTCAATTAAGATATGGAAGCACGTTAACAAATAATGTTTTCTCCCCCCCCCCCCACCCCTTTTATCTCCCGAATTCCGGTTTTTCGAATTTTCTACGAAAACTATAAGACTGAGGAGTTTACTTTTCAGGGACCAAATCATCGTTACTAAATTACCTACAAAACGATACTACAATTTACAGTGGTAAGATTAATATATTTCTGTCTACAGCCACCAGACATATTATGGAATTGTAAAAAAAGGCAATTTTTTTTTTCTTGCTCCATTTGTAAGAAAACGACAAAAGAGGTGATAAAATAGGCTAAAATGTTAGATACCTTATACATTGAGCTACAAAATGACACCTATTTTGTAGTCGTAGAAGCATTACTTCCAGAGTTACAGCTTACCGCGTCTGAATCAAGTACTCGTTTTTTTACCTTTTTACAATACCACCTTTCTGTTAATTTTGTTTTGCTGAGATTTAGAGGTAAGGGTTTCAATAATTAAAAATACAGTCACATACCCAGTGAAAATTATATATATTATTTATTTTAATGTATATCACAGGAATCTCCTCCACACTTACAGAGACCAGTACAGGGAAGGCCCGACTTCCTACAACTGCATCGTCCTTTAATGAAGCTGCGGCATGAACATTTCGTCAATTCCTTAACAGATGCGGACGTTTCTTTGGTTGTACTCCAAAATGGCATCCAAATACCGTCTTCTTTCATCCGACCCCAGTTTTCGAAGTTCGGATATTCAGGATTTGGTATCAGACTTTGACCCCAGATCAATCCTGCTTGCAAATAAGCACGTTTTGCATGCTGTTCAAGAGCACCAAGTGTTGGTGGCAGCCTGTCCATTGCCCGTCCCTTGATAAATAACGCTTTTCTAGCTTGGTTTATGTCTTCTATATCGCTAGTTTTGTCGTAAGTCAGAATGACATACCTTGCCAAAGCATCCAATTGTACATTTTTATGTTGCAATTTTGAATTATTATGAATTAAAATACTTTTTCCTCGCAAGTGTGATGAAAGAAAAACATTGTGTATAACTCGGGCGGTAACAATATTGTAAACTTGGGCCAAAAAAGCCCTCGGCTACGCCATCGGGCATTGTTTGGCTCACGTTCACAATATTGTATTTACCACCCACGATAAAGAATGTACTATAAGGACAAAGTAATGAAGTCTGGAATTACTTACCTGTTCAGTTAACACTCTCTCACACTTGTAAAATACTTCAATATCTTAATAATTATTAAAACTCTTGATTCGCAACTCGCGTGACAGCGGCCGAACGGTCAAATATACGTCCAAAGACAATATTGTAGAGAATTTAAAAAATAGCATATTGTTTTTGGACAGTTTTCTGATAGCTGTACCCGTTTTCATAAAAAAAAAACTACGATTTAGCACATATCAAGGGAGGGGGGGGGGGGGGGAATGGGGGAAAAAATATTTTTTCAACTTGCTTCCATATCTACTTTGAAGCACATATATGACAACTACATTCATGCAAAGTTTCATGCTTTCTTCACGATGGGACCATAAAACTGATTTTTGTTAGGACAAGGAGCCGCACAGTACTTGATTCAGACGCGGTAAGCTGTAACTCTGGAAGTAATGCTTCTACGACTACAAAATAGGTGTCATTTTGTAGCTCAATGTATAAGGTATCTAACATTCTTAGCCTATTTTATCACCTCTTTTGTCGTTTTCTTACAAATGGAGCAAGAAAAAAAAATATGCCTTTTTTTTACAATTCCATAATATGTCTGGTGGCTGTAGACAGAAATATATTAATCTTACCACTGTATAATGTAGTATCGTTTTGTAGGTAATTTAGTGACGATGATTTGGTCCCTGAAAAGTAAACTCCTCAGTCTTATAGTTTTCGTAGAAAATTCGAAAAACCGAAATTCGGGAGATAAAAGGGGTGGGGGGGGGGAGAAAACATTATTTGTTAACGTGCTTCCATATCTTAATTGAAGCACATATATGACAACTACATTCATGCAAAGTTTCATGCTTTCTTCACGATGGGACCATAAAACTGATTTTTGTTAGGACAAGGAGCCGCACTATAACACAATTTCGGATTTGTGACAATTGGGCAATGGTCAAACCCAAGCAGGATAATTAAACAAGTAGATAGGTAGAAAACGCATTATACCTATACATATATTACTCAACTTATAAATGTAAAAGACGGACTATTTCCATGGAGCTATAGCCAATGGAGCTATGGTATCGGAAGGCCGCAGAAAAATATGGGTTGATTATATTTACCGGGTGTGGGTACTGTGTGTGGAGGCGTCGGTGCACGGCACACTGGACACTAAGCTGGATAGCGTAGGGTCGCTTTCTGCGTGCTGCAGCCACACCTCCAACACATCCATTTCATACTTGGACGCCAGCGAGCAGGCTAGCTCAAGGTGCTCGGGGTTAGGTAATCTGGAGAAAAACATTGACATTTTTTTAATTAATTAATCATCATCACTACATAATCGTAAAAAAGATTTGGTAGCTGTGGGTCCAAAACGCGATTCGCCCAAACGGATTAGAGCACGCGTTTCGTAAGTCACTTTTTCTGTCCCTATGTCCCTTTGTACGCTTAAATCTTTAAAACTACATAACGGATTTTGATGAGATTTTTTTTAATAGGTAGAGTAATTCAAGAGGAAGGTTTTTATGTAGGTATAGTACCCGTGCGAAACCGGGGCGGGTCGCTAGTATTTAAATATTTAGCAAACAGGTTACTCACGTAATTTAATCCGATAATTGCTCGACATGTTTCGATCCATTTAAAGGATCCTCATCATGAAGTACCCGGGACAAAAGCCGGACGTGTACTTAATGAGATTTATCGTAAACCAATAATCGATACAATATTTATTTATTTATTTATTTAATCTTTATTGCACAAAAGAAAATCTTATCGTACAAAAGGCGGACTTAATGCCACAGAGCATTCTCTACCAGTCAACCTTAAGGCAAAACAGAAAAGAATGTAGGCGGTGCAACTTGCAAACTTAATAAAAAGACATACTAAGATAGGATACATACATACATACATAAATATACCTACACTTACATAAATATACCCAATATGACCCAATTTTAGTCAACCTGCTGTAATTTTTATGACATTATGATTTCAAATCTCGATTAATGGGGCTGAGTTGAGCATTGGCACCTCTACGATAGTTACGTAAAAAATATCCAACCCAGATTAATCATTCATTCTAATTAAACTCAATAATTAGAGAAAAACATCAGCCTTTGTCAATAATATTTTTTTATGTTCAACAAATAGGCCATTAGGTTAAACACAATTTTGGATTATTCGAATCCATGATTTTCTCAAATTTGCTTGTCCAGGCAGCGCCGGATCACGTCCATTTGTAATTTTGTACTATACCTGCCTATAGCTCTCTACACCATGCTACAGATTCTCCGAAGAGCGTTTAAACCGCTCAGATTCGTCATTATCGTCTCGCGATTATTACCGAAACGGAAGGATGAATAGCAACAACATTGATTAAGCTACACTTGGTATTGGTACTGGATTAAGTTTACATTTAAATATCCCGTAAGAGCCGACTAAGAGATTGAAGCGTTACTAACCATTCTTTGATAGAAGATTAGTTATGGGCAGTAGCGTCATCATAGTGGACACATTACTGCGATCACCAATCCGCTTGGCCATTATGGGCATTTACCTCCTAAAGCGTCTATACGCATAGTTAATAGGAGAGGCCTACGTCCAGCAGTGAAGTGAGATAGGCTGATGTGATGGTATATTCCATTTCAAATACGAAGGCCCGATGCCACACGAAACCTTTGTCATTTAATTGGTCCACTACAAATTGTCACGTGTCGTCCACCGATGTATGCAAAGAATATCACGCCACAAAAGGGTCTGGTATCTTTTGATATCACTGATCTTATTGTTAACGCCTAATGACTTTGTCAAGTGGAAGGACGGGCCTACGTCCAGCAGTGAACTAAGATAGGCTGATGTGATGGTACCTGGCGAGCCTGCAGACGACCTCTCGCCGGTAGTCGGCGTCGGCGGCGAACAACAGCGCGTTGACGCCGACGCCGGCGGCCTTGATCTGCGCCGCCGCGCCGCAGCCGCCGAGCTTGGCGAGGCAGCGCCGGATCACGTCCATTTGTAATTTTGTACTATACCTGCCTATAGCTCTCTACACCATGCTACAGGCTGATTCTCCGAAGAGCGTTTAAACCGCTCAGATTCGTAATTATCGTATCGCAATTATTATTATTACCGAAACGGAAGGATGAATAGCAACAACATTGATTAAGCTACACTTGGTATTGGTACCGAATTACGTTCACATTTAAATATCCCGTTAATAGCCGACTAAGAGATTGAAGTGTCACTGACCAATCTTTGATAGAAGATTAGTTATGGGCATCAGCGTCATCATAGTGGACGTTTAGTGGGCATTTACCTCCTAAAGCGTCTATACACATAGTTAACAGGAGCAGCTACGTCCAGCAGTAAACTGAGATAGGCTGATGTGATGGTACCTGGCGAGCCTGCAGACGACCTCTTGCCGGTAGTCGGCGTCGGCGGCGAACAACAGCGCGTTGACGCCGACGCCGGCGGCCTTGATCTGCGCCGCCGCGCCGCAGCCGCCGAGCTTGGCGAGGCAGCGCCGAATCACGTCCATTTGTAATTTTGTACCATACCTGCTTATAGCTCTCTACACCATGCTACAGATTCTCCGAAGAGCGTTTAAACCGCTCAGATTCGTCATTATCTTCTCGCGATTATTACCGAAACGGAAGGATGAATAGCAACAACATTGATTAAGCTACACTTGGTATTGGTACTGAATAACGTTTACATTTAAATAAAAAAAAAAAAAAACAAAACTGTTTTATTTTCAGACAACATGAGTCATAGCAATGTTAAATAATAATAATAATAATAATAGCCTTTTATTCAGACAAGTTTTACAATATAAATACGTTTTACAAACTTTAGATAATTATTCTGACATCGGCAACCTTGTCTGTGTGCCAAACCTGGCAAAGGCCTCCTCCATTTCCTTCCATTTTTCGCGGTTTTGCGCTATCCTGGACCATAAGCTTCCTGCCACAGACTTAATATCGTCTTCCCACCTTTGCTTTGGCCTCCCTCTTTTCCTTTTTATATCCCTGGGGTACCAGAATATAATTTTTTTGTTCCACTTCTCTTTCCCTCGTACGGTGTGTCCTGTCCATCTCCATTTGAGCTGTCTTATCTTGGTTGTTACATCATCGACTTTTGTGCGTTTCCTGATAGTTATGTTTCTTAGTCTGTCTGATTTTCTTACATTGAGCATACTTCTCTCCATAGCGGTCTGGCATGTTCTTAATCTGTTTGTTTGAGCTTGCGTAAGAGCCCATGTTTGACATCCATATGTGAGGACTGGCAGTACGCAGGTATTATATAGCTTCTTTTTTAAAGACATACTTACTTCAGTATTTTTCATTACTTCTTTGAGTCTCCAATAACTTTTCCAAGCATTTGCTATACGTATGTCGATTTCCCTTGTTGTGATATTTGTATGTGAAATAAGTTGGCCTAAGTATGAATATTCTGCCACATATTCTATGTATTCACCATTGACGATGATCGGAACTTCTGACCCGTTCGTCATTGCTTTGGTTTTAGCAGTGTTCATTTTGAGTCCTACCTGCCTACTCACTTTGTCCAGGTCTTCGAGCATTATTTGAAGCTGTTGAACTGTTGGGGCAAATAAAATAATGTCGTCCGCAAAACGCAAGTGTGTCAACTTTTCTCCATCTATGTTTAAGCCGTGTTGGTCCCAATTTACTTTACGAAAGATGTCTTCGAGGACCGCTGTGAATAGTTTAGGTGAAAGCGGGTCACCTTGACGGACGCCCCTGTTTATTCTTATTTCATCTCCCTCTTGTTCTAGCTTGACTTTAGCTGTACATCTAGAATACATATCCCTCAGAATTCTTATGTATTTATGTTCTACTCCTTGTTTTTTTAAAGCTCGCCAGATACTTTGGTGTTCTATCGAATCGAATGCTTTGCAGTAGTCGATGAAGCAACAGTAGAAAGTGATTCTGTGTTCTATGTTTTTCTCGAATATTTGCTTTACCACGTGAATATGATCCAGGGTTGAGTAGCCAGCCCGAAATCCCGCTTGTTCCCTTGGTTGATTCTCATCTAGGGTTTGAGTTAACCGCTGAAGTAAAACCTTGGCAAAAACTTTATAAATATTGGACATCAGGCTGATAGGTCTGTAATTGTTTATTTCCCCCTTGTCGCCTTTCTTATGCAGCAGTATTATTGTTGAGTTTGTCCATTGAGATGGTGTTACTTCATTGTGTAGTATGTCGTTAAAAATATCGGTGAGTATCGGCGCGAGATCGTTCTTGCATTCGATCAATAAGTCATTGCTGATTTGGTCAGGTCCGGGTGCTTTTTCTTTTGACTGGGACTCGATAGCCTTACTTGTTTCTTCTACTAACACTGGAGGCACGCTCTTGTCATTGTTTAAATCGAATACGTTATTCGCGTGGCTCTTACTTGAGTACAGGTCTTCGTAAAATTTCGTGGCAATTGATAAAATATCTGGTCTCTTAGTACGTGCCTTCGAACTCTTGTCTTTCATGTTTGGTATCCAGTTCACCTTGTTGGACAGAAGCTTCAGGGCCTTGTTTACGCCACCGGTGGTGGCAATGTGGGTTTCGAGTGTGCTCAGCCTGTAGCGCTTCTTGTCGCTCCTGATCTGTTTTTTTATTTGTTTGCTTAGCGTGCTTATTTCTTTTCTTACGATTTTTGTTTTGTGGGGCATTCTGACTAGCATGGCTCTTTTTTCGAGGAGTACGTTTGTTTCTTCAGAGATGTTTTCCTTTCTTTTTGGATCTTCCTTTGTGTTGCAATCACCTTTTATCGTTAATATCTCATGCAGAGCATCGTATTTACCTTGGGTATTTAGATTACGGAAGTATAAATTATTTGCTAGCTTGAGTCTTTCTTTTATGATGTCTACTGGAACGGCTTTAGTTGCAGTTTTTGCCCTCTTAAATGGACGACTTGAGCTTGAGGACGAATTGGTTTTCAAGGACGCTCTGAGCATTCTGTGATTGCTATTAAAATTGAGGTTGATGGTGCCACAGTCATCGAATAGATCACTCCTGTTTGTTAAGATATAATCTATTTCGTTGCGATATTTGCCGTCTGGAGAGATCCATGTCCATCTGCGTGACATTCTCTTTTTGAATTGGCTGTTCAAAATCTTAAGGTTGTTTTCGAAAGCCATCTCTAGTAACTTGCGCCCGTTTCTTGATCTCTTGCCCTTTCCGTTGTTGTAGGGGCCCAGTATAGCATCTTCGCCCTTTCTTAAGGTTCCAATCTGAGCGTTAAAATCCCCCATTATTATGCAGTTTTTTGTCGAGTTCTCCTTTATGACTGTGTTAAGGTCCGAGTAAAATGCTTCTATCTCTGAGAGAGTTGATCGCTCAGTAGGAGAGTAGATCTGTATAATGCACCACTTTTTGGGAGGAATTGTCACGTTTAATACTGCTATTCTCTCTGATATTCCAATTATTTCCTCTATAGCGTTCTTAAATTCTTTCTTTACGAGGAATCCCACTCCATGTCTCCCTGGTGTTTCACCTTTGTAGTATAAAATGAACTGCTCGTGCTCTTCAATCGCCTCGCCCAACATATATAGCAATGTTAGTTGTTTAGAAACATAAGATTTACAACTAAAATATCCCGTTAATAGCCGACTAAGAGATTGAAGTGTCACTGACCATTCTTTGATAGAAGATTAGTTATGGGCATCAGCGTCATCATAGTGGACGTTTAGTGGGCATTTACCTCCTAAAGCGTCTATACGCATAGTTAATAGGAGCAGCTACGTCCAGCAGTGAACTGAGATAGGCTGATGTGATGGTACCTGGCGAGCCTGCAGACGACCTCTTGCCGGTAGTCGGCGTCGGCGGCGAACAACAGCGCGTTGACGCCGACGCCGGCGGCCTTGATCCGCGCCGCCGCGCCGCAGCCGCCGAGCTTGGACAGGCAGCGCCGGATCACCTCCATTTGTTATTTTGTACTATACCTGTCTATAGCTCTCTACACCATGCTACAGGCTGATTCTCCGAAGAGTTTAAACCGCTCAGATTCGTCAATATCGTCCCGCGATTATTACCGAAGCGGAAGGATGAATAGCAACAACATTGATTAAGCTACACTTGTAATTCAGTACCAGTGTACTGAATTATGTTTACATTTAAATATGCCGTAAGAGCCGACTAAGAGATTGAAGTGTCACTGACCAATCTTTGATAGAAGATTAGTTATGGGCAGCAGCGTCATCATAGTGGACACATTACTGCGATCACCAATCCGCTTGGCCATTATGGGCATTTACCTCCTAAAGCATCTATACGCATAGTTAATAGGAGCAGCTACGTCCAGCAGTGAAGTGAGATAGGCTGGCGATGTGATGGTATATTCCATTTCAAATACGAAGGTCCGATGCCACACGAAACTTTTGTCATTTAATTGTTCCACTACAAATTGTCACGTGTCGTCCACCGATGTATGCAAAGAATATCACGCCACAAAAGGGTCTGGCCAGGTATCTTTTGTTATCACTGATCTTATTGTTGACGCCTAATGACTTTGTCCGCAGCAAAGCAGTTGTTGTTTTTTGTCAGCAGCGTCATCATAGTAGACACATTACTGCGATCGCCAATCCGCTTGCCCAGCGTAGTGATTATGGGCATTTACCTCCTAATGCGTATAGCATAGTTCATAGGAGAGGCCTACGTCCAGCAGTGAACTGAGATAGGCTGATGTGATGGTACCTGGCGAGCCTGCAGACGACCTCTCGCCGGTAGTCGGCGTCGGCGGCGAACAACAGCGCGTTGACGCCGACGCCGGCGGCCTTGATCTGCGCCGCCGCGCCGCAGCCGCCGAGCTTGGCGAGGCAGCGCCGGATCACGTCCATTTGTTATTTTGTACTATACCTGCCTATAGCTCTCTACACCATGCTACAGATTCTCCGAAGAGCGTTTAAACCGCTCAGATTCGTCATTATCGTCTCGTGATTATTACCGAAACGGAAGGATGAATAGCAACAACATTGATTAAGCTACACTTGGTATTGGTACCGAATTACGTTTACATTTAAATATCCCGTAAGAGCCGACTAAGAGATTCGTCACTGACCATTCTTTGATAGAAGATTAGTTATGGGCAGGAGCGTCATCATAGTGGACACATTACTGCGATCACCAATCCAGCCATTATGGGCATTTACCTCCTAAAGCGTCTATACGCATAGTTAATAGGAGAGGCCTACGTCCAGCAGTGAAGTGAGATAGGCTGGCGATGTGATGGTATATTCCATTTCAAATACGAAGGCCCGATACCACACGAAACCTTTGTCATTTAATTGGTCCACTACAAATTGTCACGTGTCGTCCACCGATGTATGCAAAGAATATCGCCACAAAAGGGTCTGGCCAGGTATCTTTTGTTATCACTGATCTTATTGTTGACGCCTAATGACTTTGTCCGCAGCAAAGCAGTTGTTGTTTTTTGTCAGCAGCGTCATCATAGTAGACACATTACTGCGATCAGCAGTCCTCTTGGACATTATGGGCATTTACCTCTGAAAGCGTCTATAAGCATAGTTAATAGGAGCAGCTACGTCCAGCAGTAAACTGAGATAGGCTGATGTGATGGTACCTGGCGAGCCTGCAGACGACCTCTCGCCGGTAGTCGGCGTCGGCGGCGAACAACAGCGCGTTGACGCCGACGCCGGCGGCCTTGATCTGCGCCGCCGCGCCGCAGCCGCCGAGCTTGGACAGGCAGCGCCGGATCACGTCCATTTGTAATTTTGTACTATACCTGCCTATAGCTCTCTACACCATGCTACAGGCTGATTCTCCGAACAGCGTTTAAACCGCTCAGATTCGTCATTATCGTCTCGCAATTATTATTATTACCGAAGCGGAAGGATGAATAGCAACAACATTGATTAAGCTACACTACTGGTACTGAATTACGTTTACATTTAAATATGCCGTAAGAGCCGACTAAGAGATTGAAGCGTCACTGACCATTCTTTGATAGAAGATTAGTTATGGGCAGCAGCGTCATCATAGTGGACACATTACTGCGATCACTAATCCGCTTGCCCAGCGTGACCATTATGGGCATTTACCTCCTAAAGCGTCAAAGTCAAAAAGTCAAAGTCAAAATACGTCTATACGCATAGTTAAATATAGGAGCAGCTACGTCCAGCAGTAAACTGAGATAGGCTGATGTGATGGTACCTGGCGAGCCTGCAGACGACCTCTCGCCGGTAGTCGGCGTCGGCGGCGAACAACAGCGCGTTGACGCCGACGCCGGCGGCCTTGATCCGCGCCGCCGCGCCGCAGCCGCCGAGCTTGGACAGGCAGCGCCGGATCACCTCCATTTGTAATTTTGTACTATACCTGCCTACAGCTCTCTACACCATGCTACAGGCTGATTCTCCGAAGAGCGTTTAAACCGCTCAGATTCATCAATATCGTCCCGCGATTATTACCGAAACGGAAAGATGAATAGCAACAACATTGATTAAGCTACACTTGGTTTTGGTACTGAATTGCATTTACATTTAAATATCCCGTAAGAGCCGACTAAGAGATTGAAGCGCCACTAACCATTATTTGATAGAAGATTACTTATGGGCAGCAGCATCATCATAGTGGACACATTACTGCGATCACCAATCCGCTTGACCATTATGGGCATTTACCTCCTAAAGCGTCTAGTTAATAGGAGAGGCCTACGTCCAGCAGTGAAGTGAGATAGGCTGGCGATGCGATGGTATTGTGGGTCCCTAGCTGAGGAGAACACTAAAACAGCTGGATCCACATTAAATTATTATATTGTCAATAGACAGCACTCAAGAATCACGGATACATAGAAGAGAAATAACAGTTTGAAACACGGCACCATACAGGTTAGAAGAAAGATAGGAAAGTACAGAAAATAGAGTAAGCACAGCAAACAATAAGCAAAGCAAAGGAAAGCGTTAGCTAATCGGTGCACTACACCAACCGATATAATAATGCAAGCGAGTCGGCGCGTAAGCATTAACCGTTAGCTCGAGCGGCGCGAGCGCGTGCGTCCAGCCTCGAGAGACGTAAAATGCCGACTGGCTGGGATTTCCGAATGCTGCACGAACGCGCGCGAGGTCAACCGAAGGACGGCGAAACTTGCCGAGCGATAAGCGGTAACAGCGCGACAGCGCTCGCGTCGCGCGAAGCTTTAATTCAAATTACTTAATATAAAAATACATACAAATAGAACTGTCGCCACATCAGCCCCCCCGGAGACCTTTAGGGTCGATAATAATCGGGGAAACGTATATGGCGACCGGATCGAGACACTTTAGTTTCTGATGGCACAACAATTGAACTAGGTACTACGGTCGATGACGTTTTGGCCGAGCTTGGTGTTTCGGACAAAATGTAAGCGGGCTTTAATCTATCGATTGAGACAGAAACTTCTTTACCGGCGATATCGACCTTAAAATACTTGTCCGACCTCTTGGTTATTCTGTAGGGACCAGCATAAGGAGGTTGAAGCGACCTACGAACTAAATCCTGTCGCACGAATACGTGCGTCGCAGTTGCTAAATCTTTGTATATAAAAATTTTAGCAGTTCCATGACGAGCCACTACAGTTGGTTGCAACTTTTTCATGTGATGACGGAAACGCGAGAGAAAATCAGTATAGTCCGTCAGCTGGTTAGGAATGGGTTGCAATAAATCGCTAGGAAGTCTTAACGGCTCTCCGTAAACTAACTCGGCGGCCGAAGCAGACAGGTCCTCCTTCCATGCACTTCGTATACCTAAAAGAACTAGTGGAAGGGTTTCAGTCCAACATTCATCTGCGTGGCACATGATGGCAGCCTTGAGTTGGCGATGGAACCGTTCCACCAGCCCATTTGCTGCCGGATGATATGCGGTAGTTTGCAAATGTCGGGATCCAGTTATCGCTGCAATCTGACGAAATAAGTTAGAGTCAAATTGCCTGCCACGGTCTGTAGTAATATTTTGTGGACAACCAAAACGCGCAATCCACGTCGAGATGAATGCTTTGGCCACACTTTCCGCTGTTATATCATGTAAAGGTATTGCCTCAGGCCAACGCGTAAATCTATCAACGGCTGTCAGGCAATACTTAAAATTATTTGATATGGGCAACGGGCCAATTAGGTCGACATGCACATGCGAAAACCTACCACTAGGTGGCTTAAAATCATGAACCGGCGCGTGAACATGTCTCGAAACTTTAGAGCGCTGACAAGGGATACACGCACGTGCCCACTCCCTACAATCCTTATTAATTCCTGGCCACACGTAACGCTCAGTTACCAATTTGATGGTATTCCTAGCACTAGGGTGACTTAACCCGTGAATGGAATTAAAAACTAATTTCCGGAATTCGGTAGTAATAAAGGGGCGTGGGGCTGGTCCGGACATATCACAGAATAGTTTGATGGTCCCAAATGCAGCTTTCTGCAATTTAAGGGATGAACCACCGCTAAGCAAACTACGTAGCTCAGTATCTGTAGCCTGCGATAAAGCTAAAGCCTGGAAGTCTAGTCCGTCCGTAATGGCGTCAGTCCTCGATAGAGAATCTGCGACAACGTTCTCTTCACCCGATATAAATCGAATATCCGTCGTAAACTGCGATATGAAATCTAAATATCGGAATTGCCTTGGGGAACAGGAATCTAGAGACTTTTTAAAAGCAGAGATAATGGGTTTATGGTCAGTGAGTATAAAAAATGGTTTTAATTCGATCATATGTCGAAAATACTTCACTGACTCATAAATGGCTAGAAGTTCGCGATCGTAGGCGCTGTATTTCATCTGAGGAGGTGTCAATTTGCGGGAGAAAAATCCCAACGGTTGCCAATGTCCCCCGACCTCCTGCTGGATAACCGAACCGATCGCGAAATCTGAAGCGTCGGTAACTATAGCTAGAGGAGCCGAAAAATCAGGATGTGCTAGAAGAGCAGCATTTGCGATACTTGACTTGCAAGCATCGAAAGCGTCCTCCAACTCGGGAGTCCAGACTACTGGGCTAGTACTCTTCACCTTTGGACCACTGAGTAGTGCATGGAGAGGAGCCTGTAACTTAGCAGCACCAGTAATAAACCGCCTATAAAAATTAAGTGCGCCAAGGAAACGCCTTAGTTCCTTAATGGTTTTTGGCTTTGAAAACTCCTGAATAGCCTTAACCTTTTCCCCTATTGGCTTTGTACCTTCTGCAGATACCAAGTACCCCAGAAATTCCACTTCAGGCACGGCAAAAACGCATTTGCTAGCATTAAGCAATATGCCATGGTCATTAAAACGCTCAAAGACAGCGCGTAAATGCGCTTTGTGTTCGGATTCGTTAGTGGAAGCTACCAAAACGTCATCGATAAATGGAAAACAGAAATCAAGACCCCTAAGAACCTCATCCATAAATCGCTGAAATGTTTGCGCGGCATTACGCAAGCCAAAGCTCATATATGGGAACTCAAAGAGTCCAAAAGGTGTCGTGATTGCTGTTTTCGGAACGTCCTCGGGCGCAACGGGAATCTGATTATAGGCGCGCACTAAATCAAGCTTGCTAAATACCTTGCAATTAAAAAGGTTATGCGAGAAGTCAGCAATGTGGCGCACGGGGTATCTATCCGGAACTGTGCGTGCATTAAGGGCACGATAATCGCCGCAAGGGCGCCAGCCCTTGTCTTTTTTAGGCACTAAATGCAATGGGGACGACCAAGGACTCTCTGAACGGCGTGCGATGCCCGTGCGCACCATATCCTCAAATTCCCGTTTCGCAATCTTAAGACGATCTGGTGCTAAACGCCGTGGCCTTGAAAATACAGGAGGACCTGGCGTAGTCTTAATAAAGTGTTGCGTTTGATGCTTACATTTACGCTCAAGAGGATTACCGACAGGTATTACAATGTCCGGGTATTCCTGAAGCAAATCGCGATATGGTGTACCATCAGAAATTGCTTTAATCTGTGGACAAATGCAAGCTGAAGCAACCACACCAGGTGATGAAAGCAAAGTAACATTATCAACCAAGCGAGCATAGCGAATGTCTACAAGCAGGTTATAGAAAAAGAGGAAATCAACACCAATGATGGGCTTGCTCACATCAGCAATTACAAAGCGCCAGCTAAACATGCGGCGTAAATTAAAATCTAGTGATAAAGTAAGCCAACCATAAGTACTTATAGTAGTATTATTTGCAGCGTAAAGTTCATAATTAGTCTTATGACGTCGTTGCGCACGCAAAAAACTGACCGGGAAAACACATAAATCCGATCCAGTATCCACTAAAAATTGCATTTTGGTTTTACTGTCCGTAATGAATAAACGACGAGACACTGGCTCACTTTCACTGGCCGCTACATGCGACCGACCCACTAGTTTTTTGTGTACGCACAAGGGGTAATGCACTTATCTGCCTTATCCGCAAACTTGTAGTGGTACCAGCACAGACGCTGGCCGTCGCCGCCAAGCTTGCCAGCCCGCGGCCGACTTCTGGAACGATTGCGTGGCTTGCCGCGGGACCTCGACCGGGGCTTTCCTTGACGACCCCGGGAGGTGGACATCGCGTCAAGCCTTGAAGTTAATGCGTCGATTTTCCGGTGCAGCTGGTCTAAAACCGAACTAGGAACGCTCGATGATGCTGCTGCTACCTGGTATGCAGGACTCGATGGTGTAACCTCATGGACCTTGTCTGCCATCTGCGCTACGGTATCTAGAGGTAAATTATCTTGGTAGGCAATGATACTCTGCAACATCGTCGGTAGTCGACTCATCCACAAATGACGAATAAAATCATCTGGGTAATCAGATCCTGCTAAACTCCTAATATGGCGCAAAAATTGACTGGGCTTCCTATCACCGAGCTCTTCTTTCATCATCAACTGCTTCAAACGTTCCTGCTTAGAAGTTGACAATCGAGCAATCAGTTCCCTTTTCAGCGTGCCATACTTATCTTCCGCTGGTGGACTGGTAATTATATCCTCCACCTCTACCGCGTACTTGTACTCCAGCACCGATATGGCATGATAAAACTTGGTCGTGTCACTGGTAATCTTTGCCAAATTAAATTGCCCGTCCAACTGTGCGAACCACATAGTCGGTTTATCTGCATAAAACGGCGCTGGTTTTACGCTAATATGGTTCACAGCAGACGTGCTGGCAATCCCGGCACCCGGCACGGTGACCTGTCCCGGCATCGGAGGTACCGAACCATCATCGTCGGACATTTTATATATTTATTTAAAATTCCAAAATGACTAGTAACACTAATAACTTAAAATTCCGATATTAAATACTCGTCAAAAAAAAACGAATTTTAAAACATGTCCGAAAAAACCGATTTGTTAAAGTTCACAATTCACATATAGTTAAAAATTTGGCAAAAACCGTGAAAAGGTATAATTGAAAAATGGCCGTCAAACGGTAAAACTTTCTAAAACGTCAGTTCAAAGGTGAACAATTTAAATATGTCCGTTACACAACTGTCCGTGATCACGTCGGGGTCACCACTTTGTGGGTCCCTAGCTGAGGAGAACACTAAAACAGCTGGATCCACATTAAATTATTATATTGTCAATAGACAGCACTCAAGAATCACGGATACATAGAAGAGAAATAACAGTTTGAAACACGGCACCATACAGGTTAGAAGAAAGATAGGAAAGTACAGAAAATAGAGTAAGCACAGCAAACAATAAGCAAAGCAAAGGAAAGCGTTAGCTAATCGGTGCACTACACCAACCGATATAATAATGCAAGCGAGTCGGCGCGTAAGCATTAACCGTTAGCTCGAGCGGCGCGAGCGCGTGCGTCCAGCCTCGAGAGACGTAAAATGCCGACTGGCTGGGATTTCCGAATGCTGCACGAACGCGCGCGAGGTCAACCGAAGGACGGCGAAACTTGCCGAGCGATAAGCGGTAACAGCGCGACAGCGCTCGCGTCGCGCGAAGCTTTAATTCAAATTACTTAATATAAAAATACATACAAATAGAACTGTCGCCACAGTATATTCCATATCAAATACGGCCCGATGCCACACGAAACTTTTGTCATTTAATTGGTCCACTACAAATTGTCACGTGTCGTCCATCGATGTATGCAAAGAATATCACGCCACAAAAGGGTCTGGCCAGGTATCTTTTGTTATCACTGATCTTATTGTTGACGCCTAATGACTTTGTCTTTATGGGCATTTACCTCCTAAAGCGTCTATACGCATAGTTAATAGGAGAGGCCTACGTCCAGCAGTAAACCGAGATAGGCTGATGTGATGGTACCTGGCGAGCCTGCAGACGACCTCTTGCCGGTAGTCGGCGTCGGCGGCGAACAACAGCGCGTTGACGCCGACGCCGGCGGCCTTGATCTGCGCCGCCGCGCCGCAGCCGCCGAGCTTGGACAGGCAGCGCCGGATCACGTCCATTTGTAATTTAGTACTATACCTGCCTATAGCTCTCTACACCATGCTACGGGCTGATTCTTCGAAGAGCGTTTAAACCGCTCAGATTCGTCTTTATCGTCCCGCAATTATTATTATTACCGAAACGGAAGGATGAATAGCAACAACATTGATTAAGCTACACTTGGTATTGGTACCGAATTACGTTTACATTTAAATATGCCGTAAGAGCCGACTAAGAGATTGAAGCGTCACTGACCATTCTTTGATAGAAGATTAGTTATGGGCAGCAGCGTCATCATAGTGGACACATTACTGCCCATAATGGCCAATCCGCTTGGCCATTATGGGCATTTACCTTTTAAAGCGTCTATACGCATAGTTAATAGGAGAGGCCTACGTCCAGCAGTGAAGTGAGATAGGCTGATGTGATGGTATATTCCATTTCAAATACGGCCCGATGCCACACGAAACTTTTGTCATTTAATTGGTCCACTACAAATAGGCACGTGTCGTCCACCGATGTATGCAAAGAATATCACGCCACAAAAGGGTCTGGCCAGGTATCTTTTGTTATCACTGATCTTATTGTTGACGCCTAATGACTTTGTCCGCAGCAAAGCAGTTGTTGTTTTTTGTCAGCAGTGTCATCATAGTAGACACATTACTGCGATCACCAGTCCGCTTGGACATTATGGGCATTTACCTCCTAAAGCGTCTATACACATAGTTAATAGGAGAAGCCTACGTCCAGCAGTGAACCGAGATAGGCTGATGTGATGGGCTTATCTTATTTGCGAGGCCCTTACGGATACACTTCGACCCATTGGGATCTTTTGTGTGATGTGATGGTACCTGGCGAGCCTGCAGACGACCTCTTGCCGATAGTCGGCGTCGGCGGCGAACAACAGCGCGTTGACGCCGACGCCGGCGGCCTTGATCTGCGCCGCCGCGCCGCAGCCGCCGAGCTTGGTCAGGCAGCGCCGGATCACGTCCATTTGTAATTTTGTACTATACCTGCCTATAGCTCTCTACACCATGCTACAGATTCTCCGAAGAGCGTTTAAACCGCTCAGATTAGTCATTATCGTTTCGCAATTATTATTATTACCGAAACGGAAGGATGAATAGCAACAACATTGAGTAAGCTACACTTGGTATTGGTACTGAATAACGTTTACATTTAAATAAAAAAAAATAAAAAAAAATAAAAATGTTTTATTTTCAGACAACATGAGTCCATAGCAATGTCAGTTGTTTAGAAACACAAGATTTACAACTAAAATATCCCGTTAATAGCCGACTAAGAGATTGAAGTGTCACTGACCAATCTTTGATAGAAGATTAGTTATGGGCATCAGCGTCATTATAGTGGACGTTTAGTGGGCATTTACCTCCTAAAGCGTCTATACGCATAGTTAATAGGAGCAGCTACGTCCAGCAGTAAACTGAGATAGGCTGATGTGATGGTACCTGGCGAGCCTGCAGACGACCTCTTGCCGGTAGTCGGCGTCGGCGGCGAACAACAGCGCGTTGACGCCGACGCCGGCGGCCTTGATCTGCGCCGCCGCGCCGCAGCCGCCGAGCTTGGACAGGCAGCGCCGGATCACGTCCATTTGCTCGTCCGACGCGTTTTGACCTTCGAGGGTCATGCGGGCTAGCTGGAATAGTAATATGTAAGGTAATACGACTGATATAGGGTCGATTGCAATGTACATAGTTGTTTGTTAGATTGCAAAACATGTACATATTAGACCATAATTAAAACAAAAATCACGATCGCGTTGTGTTTCAAAAGTTAGTCATCTCCTAGGCCTGTAAAGTATAGATAGTTCCACGAGAGTTGAGGCCACGCACACATCAACATGTGATATAAACACACGGGGAATTTGAAATTAGTTTCTTTTTTCGTACTGACAGCAAACCTAATTGTAATTGTAAGATTGACCAAAAAGTTTGTTCAAGGGATTTGTTTCAATATTTTGACGCAAGTCATTCATTCATTCACTAAATTGTTTGCAATTAGTACTTCATTTGGATGTGTGTGTAATGTAATCATTCACCTCAACTCTGGTGAAATTACCTATACCGCTATATTAAGAGTTTGAGAAAAACCCTATTTTGTTTCGCACGGAAAACAAATTTGTCGGGCTTTGTATCTCAATATTCTCAATGTATTCGAATAAACTTACGCAGCCTGCTTCGGCGTCGGCAGTAAAGTACTATTGTCACCACTCCAATTCTCCCTCGCCTTTGAATGTCACTAAGAAATATACAGTGTGGAAAAATCGAATACCACATGCATGGCAACTACCTTAAATATTGTAAATAGCACATTTTGTGTAAGGGAGACTTCCCTTTGTTTTTAAAAACAATAAATTCTGCATTTAAGGTTTAATGAAAAATCGCTAGCCTCAATCGGGACTCGAACCGATAAATAAATAACGTGCCGTATTTTACGATGCAGATTGAAAGGGTTACTGATAACGTTCATTTTTCTCTAAGTAACAACTACAATCAGAATAACGGAAGACCATGAAAACTAACCTCGACTATTGTTTTTGAAAACAACGGAAAGTCTCCCTTACACAAAATATGCTATTTACAATATTTAAGGTAGTTGCCATTCATGTGGCATTCGTTTTTTCCACCCTGTATAGCAACCGACAGCGCCTGTGGAACCTAAGGCCACTAGACAAGCCACAGGTGACAGTACAACACTATACCGCGCTCACAGCGGCGCGCGAGTGTCGCCGGGTGTACAGTAGTCGCGAATATTCGCATTCGTATTCGCATTCGCAAAAAATTGACGCGAATATTGCGAATATTTTTATGTAATTATTTCATTCACCCAAGGCAGGAAGTACTACATTCTAAGTGGACCTTAATACTCGTACCTAGATGTCTAGGTACAGTCGACAAAAAAGTCTCCTTTACAGCTCACAAGTGCAAGCATCTTACCACGGATGCGCGATACACACATAGAAACTCGCATGCAACGAACGCTCATGCTGCCGCGTATGTGTGTGTTATCTATAATTTCAAACTAAGTAGTCTAGCTACGCGAGGGATGAGTTCACAATTTTTGCCCGTAAAATAGACGCTGCGATGGCGCGGTTGGTCTAACGCTGGCTGTTAACCCAATGATCTGGGTTCAAATCCGATGCTAGACGTTATGGCGCACTTGATTATTTTTGTCATGTTTTTAGAAATTGAATAATAACAACTATAACAAGTCGGTAGAATCATTTGACTAATAAGAAACAAGAAACCCGTTTCTTAAACAGCTGGAAGCGGGTAGATTGTTCACGTTTCGAATATTAGTAGAATTGCATGATTTGTATGCTGCTCATGGTTTAAATATGGATTACACTTTACAGCGTAGATTTCGATAATTATGATAGGTTTAACGTATAAGTAAGTAGCATGTTAACGTGTTCAGACAAGCAACTTCAATGTTATCAAAAGATGATGTTAGGCATACTTACCAACTCGACGTCTTTGTAGACGAGGCACTTTACTGGGCATACCTACAATGCTTCCCCAATATTTCAATAGTTCTATCCTAAGATGTGATTGTTACCTACTATTTTTTTAATGATATACACATAAATATACTTTCCACATTTGCAGAAAAGACGCCTTCTACGGTGAAGTTTATCGTATTTAAAAAAAATACTTGCAGGATACTTACTTTAGATTTTTTTTTATAAACTACAACTAATAATAATAATATTGTTTTATATTTACACCCAAGTTAAATAAGGAACTGTAGGACAAGTATACCTACTTAGAATGTTTTTTTTGTTATAAGCCGCACGTGTGTAATAATAAACAAGAAATATGTTGGTCTTGTTAATGCCTCGTAGGCCTGTTTCATCATTGAACTTTTTATTTTAAATATCAAGGTTCATCAATTAATTTAGATAGTCTGCGAGGGGTTAATATCAGGATAATATGAAGATGTTATGTATTAGTTCAATTCTGGGGACGTTTGGCATAGTTTTTTTTAAATTAAATCTACAGAATAAAAACACGAATTGATTAAGCAATTAGTTTATTAGGTATTATACTTTGAAATATTATAATATAACAAAATAACAATTATATCGAGCAAAATTTTTCTATACCTAAATTGTTGTTTTAAAAATTGTATTTGCAATCGCTCCTATAGTATACCTACTGTAAAATGTGATGTTGATCATCTACAACATCAGCACACACCTATATATTTGCCAAGCATTGACAAGAAAAAATACATGAAATTAATAAAACAATGGAAAAGGATTTTATCGCATCAGTCATCTGTAGATCAACCTTGTAAAGTGTTCGAAACGTCATGATGTAATGAATAATTAATAAATATACGCGATATAATCCGTTTCCATATAGTTTATAAATTAATGCTAACATTTAAAACTCTCACACATTATTAGTAACATTATATTCATTTGCTTATATGTTACCTGCAAGGTAATTGAAACATTGTTTACTCGGTAATTAAAACAAAAACTGATACACATGTATGAAACATTAATTAGAATGCCTTAATTATAAAATACTTAATTCCCATCACATAAATAAGTTACATGTTTTTATTATCTATCTACCTACAGCCTATAAAAAAAGAATTACATAAACTGGTATTTATATGTAAATTTCTAATCGTAACATTCTAGAGCAATAAAATTACAGCATTTAATATTTTAAAATGCTGTAATTGCATATTTAGTAAAATAAACATTAAAACTTTAAGGATGAACAATATTGCTTTGCTCTTCCGCGATACAATTTTAATTTTATAATGTAATTTTTGTATCGCGGAAGAGCAAAGCAATATTGTTCATCCTTGAATATGGACTTCCGCAAAGTAACGCCTGATTCAATTAATTCATTAAAACTTTGCCACAAGGAGAAATTACCGGATATGAGATGTTCGACATTCGTCTCTCAGCAAATGATAGAAAAAGTAGGAAAGTAATAAATACAATAAAAATTTAAAAAATATATATTTTTGAGCTTATCAATGGTCAAATGAATAAGCATGCTTTGTCAGTTAGTTAGTAACTAACTTCATCAGCAATAACATCATTAAACACATTGGATTGCCCATTAACTAGTTGACTATCAAATGATTTAAAGTTATGTCAGGAACGTTTCAAACATATCAAAATCTTTTTTCTCATACAATTTTACATAGTAATAATGTTTTATTTATGTATTAAAACAAAAGTGACATGACATTACAGCACAACACCAATGCGTCATGAAACTAAAATTACACTATTGAATAAAAGATACAGATACACATCACATAATACAAATCAAAAACATTAATTAGATCTAGATTTACGATGTTCAATTTTATATACCTATATTTGCCTGTATGTTAGGCAAAATATTATGGTAGAATGATTAGGCATTTTAAATATCTGTTAAGTAAAAAAATGTAAGTAAAAACCTATTAAAAATTCAAAGGTTGACTAATTCAATAAATTGTTTTAATATTTATATTTTCTGATCGTGTAATCCGGCGAGATAATATAATAAGGCAGTGCTAGATTATTTCAATTTTATTGTAAATCATACGAACGTTATGTAAATAACAAACATGCATTAGCTATGTCACCAGTTTTATATTTTATAGTGAAATCAACTGTTTTGAATGTTATGAAGACAATCTTTGTATTGTTTTTTTTTTAATTCAAACTATCTATATTTTCGGTTACAAAATTAGCCCACGTTCACTTGATCTAACAAATCAAAGTAAAAATAAAGTAATCAATTGAACAAATTGGATACTAGTCACAACATAACACGACCTGGGTCGCATTTTATAAAGTTACATTTTACTATTATTGCGACTTCCAACTTGCACCAGCTCCCTGGGCCCCATCGATGACATCCAGCCCCAATACCCTAGAGTCAAACTACCACTAGCCGTACACGGTAAAAAGTTTTTTTCACAATAACGCTCACCTTTTTTTTCCACAAAATTTTACGGCCGTCTTTATCCGACTTAAACGATTTTTCGTCAGTAGGTAAATATCACTACGTTATTACACCAATCAAAGTCTAGATATTTCATTGCAAATCGCAGTCTGTTATCTATGTGGTCCCTTGTCAGCGCAATTTTTTTCGCGTGTCTTCGACATCTTTATCCAGCCGCGCTTAAGTGGTTCCGCACGGTCTGCAAGATCACATCATGCCTGGCTGCTGTCACACGGGTGCTGAGAAACGGGTCGTTTGAATGTGACGCAACAACGTCCTGATGAAACATAGACGCGTCAGTATACGCTCCAGGATTCGGGCCGAAATGCTCTGATTTCACATTTCCCGTCTCAGCAAACCGGCGAACCCACAGCCCATAGTTGCACTGTTGGTCTCTGCAAAGTAAATTTAGTATAAGATTAACATGTTTCGTAATTAATTGAACGTCAAACGTGTCAATATACTCGTACTAGATAAGTAATAGGTAAATGATTATATTTTTAATTGAAATTACTTATTCACACAAAAACCATGCGTTTCTTTTAATAAGTAGCTATCTAAGAGTATTACTTACTGATATATCATTCATCTTCGTGCGATTTCACTTAACGAAACGTTCTGTTTATGAATAATAATATATAATAATAATTTCGGCCCACTTCAATCCGAAATACGCGTATTCTCCATGTTAATACAAAACAATCAAAATCAATAGGTAACAAGAAAGTAAAATGAACAATGCTTGCAACGAAGGTCGGTTAGCAATGAAATGAAATTTAATGCCATGCCCATTACCCACAATATTGTTATAACGATATGTATATATTGCGGGTAGATTAGTAAAATATCCACCTCATTCAAGTAAAGGTAATTGGCGTCAAAGAATTTGAATGGTAGCCTACGATATTAAATATAATTAACTTTGAACCTTAATATTAATGACACAAAGTTGTAACTAACGTGAAACTAGACAATAACCTTTTATAAAATAAGGCGACATATTTTTTTGACTTTAGGCGAAATTGAATCTTGAATCAATGTATTATGGTCTTACAGTGCGAACATATTTCTAAAATCTGTATTATTTTGTAAAGTAAATTTTATGATAATTATGATAAGGTAGAAAATACAAGCTCTTAAATTTGAACTATCACGCACACTAGCACAGGACTTCTTCGCAGTGTGTGTCGTGCGTCTGAGATAACTTGTTAGTGTGCGGGGCCTGTAAAGGGCGCTCTTTTGTCGACTGTACAAAAACATGCAACTCTAAAATGATACATTTTAACTGATGATGAAATGTTATATTTCAGTTAATAACTCTGAGTTACTAACTATCTGAGGTATTGCAGCAACAATGATGCTCACAAATATCTCGGCAGGTTAATAACTTAATGTCTTTGGGCATTTTCTACCAGCATTATCTAATGTATGTGTATTTGTATGTATAATACCCAATATTCACATTCGCATTCGCGAATATGAATCGCAAATATTCGCATTCGCATTCGCGAATATTCCAAAACCGATATTCGTTACATCGCTAGTGTGAAAAAGCGCTTGTGGCCTAGCGGTAAAACGCACGGCTGCTACGCAGCGGTCGTGAGTTCGATCCCCGGCTCGTACCAATAAGTTTATCAGAAAATTTATGTACGAAATATTATTTAATATTCACAAGTGCTTTACGGTGAAGGAAAACATCGTGAGGAAACCTGCATACACCTGCGAAGAAATTCAAGGGTGTATGTGAAGTCCCCAACAAGTACCGAGCCAGCGTTGGGACTACGCAAAATGCGTAAACGTATGATGTCGAGTTGCGGAAAAAAAAATGGCCCGAGAAACAGAGGGAAACATCGCTAGTGTACAGGCGGGAGTCGCGCGTGGACCGCAGTAGACACTAGACAAGCCACAGGTGACAGTACAACACTATACAGCGACTGACCTCCCTCGGCCTCGTGAGGTACACATTGTCCCGCAGCTCGGGCGCGGCGCACTCTAGCACGTTCGCGTACAGTGCCGCGCGCACGGCGGCGCGCGAGTGTCGCCGGGTGTACAGGCGGGAGTCGCGCGTGGACCGCAGTAGACACTAGACAAGCCACAGGTGACAGTACAACACTATACAGCGACTGACCTCCCTCGGCCTCGTGAGGTACACATTGTCCCGCAGCTCGGGCGCGGCGCACTCTAGCACGTTCGCGTACAGTGCCGCGCTCACGGCGGCGCGCGAGTGTCGCCGGGTGTACAGGCGGGAGTCGCGCGTGGACCGCAGTAGACACTAGACAAGCCACAGGTGACAGTACAACACTATACAGCGACTGACCTCCCTCGGCCTCGTGAGGTACACATTGTCCCGCAGCTCGGGCGCGGCGCACTCTAGCACGTTCGCGTACAGTGCCGCGCTCACGGCGGCGCGCGAGTGTCGCCGGGTGTACAGGCGGGAGTCGCGCGTGGACCGCAGGAGACACGCTACGCTTAATGCTGTGTCTTTCGTGAGGAGCTCTTCGGCGCATTTTTGGACCACTGTGTAGAAAACTTGTCATTAAATGCAGATAATATGCTATGATAGTTACATTTTACAAAGTCTGAATCGATTGGCGTATTATATTTTTGTTAACTAGATATAAATGATAATAGTGACTTAGGATGAACTGCCGAACAGTAATGGCTTCGGCTAGAAAATCGAAAGAAACTTGAAGTAGAATCAAGCTTCTTCTGAACAAGTATTCATATTTGGGCGTTTTCACAAGACGTTGTTGAAATCACCTAGTTATTTAATTTGGTCAAGTTTAGGCTTATTCGACTCAGAATCACGAGCTCATTTGATTTTGTTAGGAGAAAAAATATGACCCAAAATTTTCATTCAGTTTTCATTCCTTCCATTCACTAGCACCTTTGAACAATCTATGAAAAAACGGTATCGTATTGGAAAAGGACATTTTTTTCTCCTATTTGAATCGAAAGAGCTCGTGATCCTGAGTAGAACAAGCCCAAACTTATCCGAATTATAACAAGGTGATTTCAACAACGGTTTGAGAAAACGCCCATTTAAGAGATAACGTGTATAAAAATGAATAGAGGATAAAAAAACTTTGAATAAATGTAATCTTTCGTAAATAAGGTCTATAATCCGAGGAGGCAAGCAGTGAACGCAAAAATTCAGTCCTTCGTTAGAACTCCATTAAATTCTTATACTCCTGGTAGAACGTACGATAGAACTTTCAGCACTAGATATCAATAACAGATACACATAACATAGCTATTAGTCCAAGCGCACTGTAACTATTCGAGGTCTTATACTCCTGGTAAGATATGAAAGAACATTTGGCAATAGATAGCAGATAGACAGGTAATTTACCTTCCCCCTCCATATCAGGCGAGCCATGGTCCAGACAGTTCTGCAGGTAATACCACTTAAGCACAGCCTGTGCTGTGCTCTGATCCGGCGAAGTACTAAACTTGGTGTAATCATAGTAACTGTCTGAGGTTTTGTGTTCCGGGTACAGCGTGCGGTAGAACTCTTGGCAGTAGATTGCGTGCTCTGTGTCGGATTGTTGCGGCTTTGCGTCGCTGGAAGGAAATGGACGAGGTACAATTTGATTCTTTGGAATGATTAAATTCATAATAATAAGAAATCTATCCTGCGGGTGTCGTAAGAGTCGACTAAGGGATTGAAGTGTCACTGACCTATATTTGATAAAAGATTGATGATGGGCAGCAGCGTCATCATAGTGGACACATTACTGCGATCGCCAATCCGCTTGCCCAGCGTGACGATTATGGGCATTTACCTCCTAATGCGTTTATACGCATAGTTAATAGGAGAGGCCTACGTCCAGCAGTGGACTATCATAGGCTGATGATGATGATGATGATGAAGAAATCTATCCAACCGAGGGCTTACAGCGAATCTGTAGTCAATGATGGAATAAGGAGTACCTAACAAAAGCAGCTCGATATTCACGATTTTCAATGTTCTAGTAGACTTCCAGGTCAAATTATTTTCTACCCGTTTGGGCCAAGAAAAGCCCATAAGATGAAATACTAAAAAAAATCAAAATGACTTACCCTCCGGAGAACTTGTTTTGGAAGGTGTCCAGTAAGTAGTTAAATAGTGGCACCTTCTTCTCGACTGGAGCTACCAGGTCTTTCTTTTCGATCACGGGCTACGTAAAAAAACATATTGAAATGAATTTAGTACCAAAATCAGAGTCCTAAAATTTTTACGATTATCTACAAAAGTTTTGAAAATTTTATTTTCGGTAATATTTTCTTCGGTTACCCCGAGGATTACTCATGAAATAAAACTATGAAAACGGATAAACTCGCGTATATTAACTAATTTTAACTTCATTCCGACGTTTCGAACACTTTACAGGGTTCGTGGTCTGCGGATGACATGTGGTGTGGATAGAATGAAGTTAAAATTAGTTAATATACGCGAGTTTATCCGTTTTCATAGTTTTATTTTATTTTCGGTGTTATAAACGATATTATTGGTCTGCCTATTTTTAATACAGTTTTATCAATAACGGCCGTAAGTGATGAACGCGACAGGACAAAAAAATCTGTGTCGAGTGTCTCTGAGACTGTGATCTATGTATACGTAGCTCTTTACTGAGTAACGCTAATCAGACCATCCATTGCAGTTTCGAGTATCTGCACGTTTCAATTATATTGTCAACAAACCGCTATCCATAAAGCTTACTGCGATTTTAAAAGGTGCAGGCAGTTAAAGAAGTGGCGGCTAATTGAGGATATAATGTTGACAGACCGTGGTGATGGCATCAGCGAACTCATCGTCAGTGGACGGCCAGCGCTCGGTGAGGCTGGCATGCTCCCGTTTGGCCGCCGTGGTCTGCTGCAGACCCTCCAGCTCAAGCGACAATCTGAACCAAAATTGTAGGATGTAAAAGAGAAAAAAGAGAGAATCCTCGCTTCGAGTCGTTTCTGGACAAAAGTTGTCAGTGCCCATCCAGTTTGGGAATGCTGTCCATGTTATGGGTACTTTTGCTCTAGAAATGGCAAGGGGCTTAAATTCAAGCACCGTGCTCAGTGTGAAGAGAGGTTTGACATAGTAAATATTACAACGAAGTCTGAGGTAAAACTGAACGACTTTATTTGTAAAACAAGGCTTTTTATACTAAAATTATATGTACTCGTATTAAGTAAAGAGGGGATAACCTTGTAAGGCTGCTGGTCAAGGTAATGTACGTGGGTGTTCCTAGGAAGTACCTGGAATTACAGCAATCTGATCCCTAGGTTTTATGGCTTTAATTTAGGTTAATTAATGTAGGTTCCTTATTAGGAATAGGATCAAGTTTCAATTAGGTTGCGGTTATACATGACTGAATAGGTTGGGGTTACACTTCAAGTGCACCGTATATGCCTCCTCGGGCTCCGGGTTGTCCTGGCTATGATTCTGGGGGAACCGCAACGGAGATAGTGGATGGTGCGAGCGGACGCCCAGATCAAGGTGGAAGAAGTCGTTCTGGTCGAGGCCCACATTAAGTACTTAGACTGGAAGACTGGTACTGGAAAAGTACGCGATCTAGTGCAATAGTGTGCTCTTAGCTTGAGAATGAGCATTTTTCACCATTATAATGAGGTGAATCAATACTGTTTGGGATCATCACACCGAACTTTCCTAAAAATCATGTGAAACAAACGCTGTCTATGGACTCACCGGTCTCGCAGAATGTCTTCTATAGCCCTCGGGTCGGCGACCGCGGCGGCGTACAGGTCCCTCTTGGCTTGTGTGTCAGCATGGCCATGGGCACTCTTAGCGACGTGAGGTGAGGGACAATCTTTTCTGAAACTTTTCAGTGGACTGACCTATCCTTCAGAATGTCTTCTATAGCCCTCGGGTCGGCGAAGGTGACCGCGGCGGCGTACAGGTCGCGCCGGGCTCTCGTGTCGGCGTGTGCGTGCGCGCTGCGGGCGACGTGCGCGAGTAGTGCGGCTGCGGGAGCGCAGCGTAGCGCGGCGAGGCGACGCGCGCACGACGCAGCCGCCGCGCAACCGCCCGCGCCCGCGGCGATTGCCGCGTTTGCGATTAGTTGGAGCACTTGACCTTCCCTGGGGTACAAATCACGTTCACACTTACAACCAGGCAAAATTTCGATCAATAACCCAGAAACTGACTGAACCCGCTAGGCGGGCAAGCAGGGGCGTAGCTAGAGTAAATAACGCCCGGGGCAAGCGCCAAATTTTCGCCCCCCCCCCCCCTCTCGTTTTCCAAAGTTAACACCTAATATCGACATTGCTAGCAGTAAATCCATCGCCACTTTACGTGTAGGGGGAAAAATATTTTTATCTAACTAGTGCGAAAAAGTAAACTTTGCTTCGCGTGCGTAAAAAAAATCGCCGTGGGTTTTTAAGGCACTTGTTATGAAAAAAGTCGTTCGATACATGTGAAAAAACTTCTTTTTAACTCGGGTGATTGTTACGCGCTAGTGCGAGAAGTGGGTCAGGTCTTCGGAGGACCAAATGTACTGAAAAACGTCGTCCCAGTATACACGTGCGAAAACCAAATTCGTAACTCGTGTCGATTTAAAGCACTCCCTTCGATCGTGCTTTAATTTGTTCGCTTGAATCCCTCATTTCGCTCAGGATTCCAGCTTAGAATGCCTCACTACGTTCTGGATTCTATTGTGGAATCCATCGCTTCATCCGGGCGTGAAAATATATTATTTTGATCCCTTGTGATTTACTATTGTTCTATATTTTATTATATTATTTTCTCGGCGTAATCAATATGTATATGTACCTTTACGAAATTGCAACTTTCTAGTACTCCCGGTCTAGTCTGACCTGCCGAAACTAAAAGGGTTCCTAGTTTAGGTAGGAACCCTAAAAAGGGTCACTTTTAGGATACCGCAATCTATCCAAAATTCAACCTACTAGACAGGAAAGGCCCTACCTACTAGGAACATTTTAATTTATTTAAAAAAATTGCGAAACAAAATAAATGCAACTGTGTTCGAACTGAATAGGTACATTTCCAATTTTATCGATGCTAATAAGAGTAATAAGTACTACATGCAGCACAGGATATAAACTTGTTTCCATACTTTTAGTTTTAAAAATTCTCCAAATTAATATAAAAAAAGAGAAAACTATAGAAAGCGAGTTTAAAAAAAAATCCATTTTAGCTTTTTGTGAATTTACTCATTAAGAATTTTGATTTATTTATGTGTAAATGATACATAAGGAAATCAAAAATTTTGGTTGGTTTGGAGCCCTCCACAATTTGGCGCCCCGGGAAAATATAGGTACCAAACTAGTATTTTCTGAATTTACGCATAATGATTTTCTTTGTGTATAAATTATGCACAAGGAAATCAAAATAAATTGCTGATTTGGCGCCCTGCCTAATTTGACACCCGGGGAAAATGTAAATTGCCATACTTCTAGCATTTTTTTAATGTATCATTTATGCAAAAGGAAATAAAAAATCTTAGCCGATTTGGCGCCCCCTCTAATAGTTTACGCATACATAATTTTGATTTATTTATGTATAAATTATGCACAAGGAAATCAAAAATTTTGGCTTGTTTGGTGCCCCTCCTACAGCTTGGCAAAAAAGAGTATAAATTAAAAAGTAGCAACATCGTAGTGTCGTCCCTTTCAAATCAATATGCGTGAGAAAACGGGACGACACTACAATGTTGCCACTTTTTAATTTCTACTCTTTTTTGCCAGGCTGTAATTTGGCGCCCAGGGAAAATGTACCAATCTAGCATTATTTAATTTACGCATGAAGATTTTCTTTATGTGTAAGTTATGCAAAAGGAAATCAAAATAAATTGCTAATTTGGCGCCCCGCTTAATTTGACGCCCGGGAAAAGTACCAATCTAGAATTTTATGAATTTACATTTTTTTAATGTACAAATAGGTAATGCAAAAGGCGATCAAAAATCTTGGCCGATTTGGCATCCCCTCTATACATATTTACAATAAATATTTTTGATTTATTTATGTATAAATTATGCACAAGGAAATCAAAAATTTTGACTTGTTTGGTGCCCCTCCTAATTTGGCGCCCAGGGAAAATGTACCAATCTAGCATTTTTTTAATTTACACATGAAGATTTTCTTTATGTGTAAGTTATGCAAAAGGAAATTAAAATAAATTGCTGATTTGGCGCCCCGCTTAATTTGACGCCCGGAAAACGTGCCAATCTAGCATTTTATGAATTAAATTTTTTTATTGTATAAATTATGCAAAAGGCAATCAAAAATCTTGGCTGATTTGGCGCCCCTTCTGATAGATAGCGCATACAGATTTTCGATTTTTTAACATAGGTATAATAAATTATGCAAAAGGAAATTAAAAATGTTGGGCGATTTGGCGCCCCCTCTAATTTGGCGCCCGGGGCACGTGCCCCCCCTGCCCCCCCCCCTAGATACGCCACTGCGGGCAAGGACGTGAAATGCAATACGGCACGCCGCGAACCCGCTAGGCGGGCAAGGACGTGAAATGCAATACGGCACGCCGCGAACCCGCTAGGCGGGCAAGGACGTGAAATGCAATACGGCACGCCGCGAACCCGCTAGGCGGGCAAGGACGTGAAATGCAATACCGCACGCCGTGAACCCGCTAGGCGTGCACGCGTTTGGCGCTCAGGATTGTGCTAAATAACTTTCGTATGCGTTATTACGATTCGCTTTGCTTACATAGAGTAACGTAGTGTGCAACAGAGAAGCATTTTTTGTATGAATATTACACGAGTGCGAAAGCGACACACCAAATGAAAAACGTACGAAACAATTTTTGAGGAAGTTCACCCGCATGATGGTGCTAAAATCAGGGATCGGAACCGGTTTTTTAGAAAAACCTCGAAATAGCTCCATATTTTATTTTTTTTTACACTTTTTACGTAGTACTCAACATTTTATGTAATTGTAAATACCGTATTTTCGAATTCCTCCATTAACAAAAAGTATATTTACCGAAGAACGAAAAAGAACGGAATTCGAACCGTTCTTTTGTATGGAGAAAAAACCGGTATCCGATCCCTGGCTAAAATATCGTTATTATCGGCCTTCAAACTAGATTGCAATGTCGCAAAAGCAAGTAAGTAGTCTTACTAACTTTTCTGTTGGTGATGGCAGCAAGAATAAATTTTTCACCACCCCAACTCTTCCCGCGAGTCGACTAACAGCCGTATTCATAAAAAGTTAGAGGACTGTTGAAGGGTCCTTCAGAGACGGAGGTCAAAAAACGTTATTCATAAACGTCAAATAGCGCTAATCAGTCCCTCAACAGTTCATTATCTCATGCTCAAGTTACGAGCTTAAGGGATTGAAGTGTTACTGTTCATTCTTAGATATTATTGATGATGGGCAGCAGCGTCATCATAGTGGACACATTACTACGATCGTCATTCCGTTTACGTGGCAATTATGGGCATTTACCTCATAATGGGTCTACACTCATAGTTAATAGGAGAGACCTACGTCCAGCAGTGAACTGATTTATTTATTTATAAAACAAAAGTTGACATGACGTTACAGCAGAGCACCAATGCGTCATGAAACTAAAATTACACAATTGAAAAAATATGATACGGGTCGGGTCTAGTCTCATCACGTCTTAACTGTGTATTTGCACATGGCTGACAGCTCCTGTCAAGACTGTCACTTTACGCGGGAACGTCACTCACTTAGGCCTTCTGTCAAGCGCAGCGGTCACGGGACGTTTGCTAATTCGTATCTTTTGTGTAATCCGTGCTAATATCCTGACTTATTTGTGAAAACCTTGATTATAGAGCTTTACTTTGAACATAAACCCCCTTATTCATAAACGATTGTTAACTTAACAAGCCGCTAATAATTGATTGTCCCTTTTGCTCTTATGGACACATTGTTAAGACCGAAAGGGACAAACAATTATTAGCGGCTTGTTAAGTTAACAAACGTTTATGAATAAGGGGGAAAGTGTTTAATTCCCTAAAATACACATCACACAATACAAATAAAAAAATGATTAATTAGATGTAGGTTTAGGCGACGATATAACTGCGTGGCTCCGTTGCATCGTCTGAGCCGGCGTAGGGTTCGGCAGATTGCCCCGGAACTGCCGAAACACGACGCCCTTCGGCCAGAAGTCGGCACTCGCGATGGTGTCCTGCAGCGGGCGCGGCACGCGCACCACAAACGAGCTGAAGTGCACTTTTTTTTTTTGGTTTGAGACGAGTTTGGAGAGGGTGCCTCCACTTTTCGTCCAATTTGACGCCTGGGGGAAAAGTGCACGTAGTGGCGCGACCGCAGCTACTGATATAGGCTGATGACGTGATGTGATCTTTCTTACCTGGCTTGGTCATCGTCGCCGGCAACCCGCAGCAACTTGGCTAGTTTCAGCAACTTGCCGCTCGCCATATACGCGTTCGGATCCGACTTGAGGCATTTCTCGATCAACGTTAGTCGGTCTTCGCATAAACGAACTGAGAAAAAATTAAAAAAAGTGTAATCCTGAACGCGATTACTATTATAAACAAAAAAACTTCGCAATTTCAAGACATGTTAAATTTCTTAGTCGTTTCATTATGTCTAGCGACCTCAAACTTGATTGGGTTACATTGCAAGTTGTGGTCAAGCTATGTTGACAGATACCCCTAAATAAAGAACAATAGTCTTGTTTTAAAAAAAATTTGAATATCATACCAAGGTATTTTAAATTTTTTTTAGGCACATCAACATTATCATCATGACAACTTCATTTTTTTTTAATGTTGTCGTATTTTTCTGCCCTCCGGCCGGCAAACAGCACTTTGCTGGCCGCTGCGCTAAGCTAAGTTGCCGCCTGCCGGCTCCGTTGAGCAGAAAAATAATATTCATACCTCGGCCGTTAAATAGGAAAGCCTCGGATCACATGTTTGTCGGCCTCGGCTTCGCCTTGGCCTACAATTATACGTCATCCGAAACATTTCCCACTTAAACGGCCTTGGCATGTAATCTACTATTTATTTGATTTGGCTACATTAAACTATAGGAAACAAAAGACAGTGTTTACAAACTAACGTGTATTTGGGCACTAATAACTCCTATCTACCAAATTCTAGGTATTTTTAGAAAATTCTTAAATTATCACAAAAAAATAACTTTCGTCTAAGACATATGTGGCTACTAGAAATGTTCAAAAGTACGTCGCCTGTCACCCAGAGTTGGGCAAAAAGTAATCCGATTACTCCTTCCAATTACTTTTGTATGTGTAATGTAATTTACTGAAGTAACCAGAATACATTTTGCCCAACTCTGCTGTCACCTCCTTAAAACTTTGGACCAAAGGCCCGTTTCTCGAATGCTTGTAACTTGTAATACAAGTGGAAGTCTCTTTTTAACACTATTAATTAGATCAGGGGCCTATTTCACAAAAGCTTGTAACTTGTAATACAAGCGGAAGTCCTTATCTAACTTATGGTGTCAAAAAGAGACTTCCACTTGTATTACAAGTTACAAGCTTTCGAGAAACGGGCCCAAGGACTTCCGCTTGTATTACAAGTTACAAGCGTTCGAGAAATAGGCGCCAGAAATAAAGGTATTACCTTGAATGGGAAGTATGTCGAGGTTGAAAGCGCTCAGTATTTCGAGTGCGGCGATCAGATCCAGCTCCTTTCGTATCTCCTCGTTTTCGTCTTGTATGAGGGAGAGGGCGCATCTGTTAATCAAATATTTATTTACAGAGTAACGGAACATTTGTCACAGCCGTGTGGTGACGGCAGTGAGAATACATTTGTCACCACCCCAACTCCTCCTGCGGGAGTCGTAAAACTCGACTAAGGGACCGAAGTGTCACTGATCATTATTTGATAAAATAATGATGATGGGCAGCAGCGTCATCATAGTGGACACATTACTGCGATCCAGCGTGACGATTATGGGCATTTACCTCCTAATGCGTCTATACGCAAAGTTAATAGGAGAGGCCTACGTCCAGTGGACTGTCATAGGCTGATGATGAACGCTAACTTTCTGTACATGGCTGTGACAGCTCACAAATCTAAATGAGAAGTGCCTAAATGCGTTTGATATCCACCAATCACAGCTACGCATCGTAGACCATGCGTCATAAACAGTGGTCGGAATTCTGGTAGTAGTTTTGAGCTGTCATAGGGACTTCTCATTTATCGACAACCGATATTCATAATTATATCGATAAATTATAGAACAAGATTAAAAGTAGCGTTCTTTTTCCACCCACAAATGAATATTTGACTGTAAACGAAGTCGTTTAAAACCTGTAAATTTTTTAGAGAAAATAACGACACACGATCGTAATAGCCACAAAAACAGATTTTGAAAATAAAATTAATAAATGTTAAAACATTGAACTGAACTGATACAATATAAAATTGTTACGTTATATCTTTTCACTGTTTTCATTGCAAAACGCTATTTAACAAGTTGAGCCACTCAGAAGTTATCTAAAAGAGATCGCTCTTTAGCGGTGAGATTGCCTGTTGTTTATTTCTACTCGTAATCATTACTGTATTCTGTATTTATCGATACAATTATGAATATCGGTAGTCGATAAATGAGAAGTCCCTATGACAGCTCCAAAATGCCACCAGAATTCTGACCACTGGTCATAAATGTGCTAAGCCCTGAGAATGTTATTGGTGGATATTAAAGGTCCGGCAACGATCTAGCTTAAATAAAAGGGAAGTGAAAGTTTCTAAAGGGTTGTAGGGGTGATATAGAGACATGGTGCTACAGTACTTGGCTCGCGACAGCGCGGGGTCTCGTGATTGGTGGATATTAAAGATCCGGCAACGATCTAGCGTAAATAAAAGGGAAGTGAAAGTTTCTGAAGGGTTGTAGGGGTGATATAGAGACATGGTGCTACAATACTTGGCTCGCGACAGCGGGGGGTCTCGTGATTGGTGGATATTAAAGGTCCGGCAACGATCTAGCGTAAATAAAAGGGAAGTGAAAGTCTCTGAAGGGTGGAAGGGGTGATATATAGACATGGTGCTACAATACTTGGCTCGCGACAGCGGGGGGTCTCGTGATTGGTGGATATTAAAGGTCCGGCAACGATCTAGCGTAAATAAAAGGGAAGTGAAAGTCTCTGAAGGGTGGAAAGGGTGACATAGAGGCGGGCGGAGGTGGGCGGCGGCAGGGTGAGGGGGGAGCCACTGTGGCAGGACAGCACGGTAGACACATGGTGCTACAGTAGTGAGGGGGGAGCCACTGTGGCAGGACAGCACGGTAGACACATGGTGCTACAGTAGTGAGGGGGGAGCCACTGTGGCAGGACAGCACGGTAGACACATGGTGCTACAGTAGTGAGGGGGGAGCCACTGTGGCAGGACAGCACGGTAGACACATGGTGCTACAGTAGTGAGGGGGGAGCCACTGTGGCAGGACAGCACGGTAGACACATGGTGCTACAGTAGTGAGGGGGGAGCCACTGTGGCAGGACAGCACGGTAGACACATGGTGCTACAGTAGTGAGGGGGGAGCCACTGTGGCAGGACAGCACGGTAGACACATGGTGCTACAGTAGTGAGGGGGGAGCCACTGTGGCAGGACAGCACGGTAGACACATGGTGCTACAGTAGTGAGGGGGGAGCCACTGTGGCAGGACAGCACGGTAGACACATGGTGCTACAGTAGTGAGGGGGGAGCCACTGTGGCAGGACAGCACGGTAGACACATGGTGCTACAGTAGTGAGGGGGGAGCCACTGTGGCAGGACAGCACGGTAGACACATGGTGCTACAGTAGTGAGGGGGGAGCCACTGTGGCAGGACAGCACGGTAGACACATGGTGCTACAGTAGTGAGGGGGGAGCCACTGTGGCAGGACAGCACGGTAGACACATGGTGCTACAGTAGTGAGGGGGGAGCCACTGTGGCAGGACAGCACGGTAGACACATGGTGCTACAGTAGTGAGGGGGGAGCCACTGTGGCAGGACAGCACGGTAGACACATGGTGCTACAGTAGTGAGGGGGGAGCCACTGTGGCAGGACAGCACGGTAGACACATGGTGCTACAGTAGTGAGGGGGGAGCCACTGTGGCAGGACAGCACGGTAGACACATGGTGCTACAGTAGTGAGGGGGGAGCCACTGTGGCAGGACAGCACGGTAGACACATGGTGCTACAGTAGTGAGGGGGGAGCCACTGTGGCAGGACAGCACGGTAGACACATGGTGCTACAGTACTTGGCTCGCGACAGCGCGGGGTCCCTGTGGCCGGCGCTGGTGTCGCAGTACTGGCGGGCGGCGGCAGGGTGAGGGGGGAGCCACTGTGGCAGGACAGCACGGTAGACACATGGTGCTACAGTACTTGGCTCGGGACAGCGCGGGGTCCCTGTGGCCGGCGCTGGTGTCGCAGTACTGGCGGGCGGCGGCAGGGTGAGGGGGGAGCCACTGTGGCAGGACAGCACGGTAGACACATGGTGCTACAGTACTTGGCTCGGGACAGCGCGGGGTCCCTGTGGCCGGCGCTGGTGTCGCAGTACTGGCGGGCGGCGGCGGCGACGAGGCGGGTGGAGGTGGGTGGTGGTAGGATGAAGCCCCCCTGTGAGCCACCCCCACAGGACAGCACGGTGGCGGCTAGCTTGATGCTGGCTTCGTCGCCGGAGGTCAGCAGCGAGGAGGCGTAAATCTGTGTGCCAATTAGTATAATGTTTTCATGCATGTACTGTTACCGGTGTCACTTGTTAGTTTTAAGAATAGTCTTAAGTTTATTATTATTTTTTTTTTTTTGTTTTGGTTGCCCTGAAAATCAGCGTCGTGGCAACCTAGCCATGACACATGCTGAGTGGTAACCTTTTTGGTATGTTTATTTCTTTTTTATTAGTTTATTTGTAAATGTATTTATTTAATCGCCAAATAAATAATATTCTATTCTATTCTTAATTTCAGCCGAAAGACGTCCGCTGCTAGACATAAGGTTGCCACGATGATTGGTCCCGCCACCCGCATCCAGCGGATTCCAGCGACCTTGATAGCCACCTTGTGGACGACCCTCCCACGTAAATACTAGGTGGTATCAGAAGGAAAAGAAATGAGTATGAGACATAAGTAAGCGGTCAAAAAGAAATCACCCACTGTAGTTGATGCTTATAAATACAATACAAAAATAAATATTTGATAATGAAAAAATCTTGTATAAAAGTGACTTTAAAAATAGAAATCTGCTTCCTGAATAGGATAGGTATGATTTGATTTGATTTATTTATGACTTGTGGTTTAGCACAAGCAATGCCCCACCCTAAAAAAATTCATAAAAACCATACTAACTTCGATGCATCTTAAATAAAGTAAGTAAAATGAAAAAATATTTCAGAATACACAAATAACACGATACCTCGTAAACTTCTTCTTTGCTGACGCAATTGAGCAAGGTGGACTGCAGTTCTAGCAAGTCTTTCAACAGTTTCTCCCATTCTTGTTGTGTCCATTTCTCTTCTCTGTTTCTGAAATAAAAAAATCCGTTTGACCTAATGCACAATGTCACACAAAATATTAAGTTAGATGCCCAGGCATCAAGGACCGGTTTCTCAAAAACTTGTAACTTGTGATACAAGTGGAAGTATCTTTTTAGTACAGATGGTGCCTTTTTTAGGCAGAAGTGTGTCATTTTACGTCAGGTCCAAAACTTCGGAGGCCCATCTGCACTAAAAAACGTCGTACAAGACACGGGCAAAAACGAAATTCGTAACTCGTGTCGATTTAAAACACTCCCTATCGGTCGTGTTTTTAAACATCGCCACAAGTTTCGAATTTCATGTTTTCGCACTTGTGTCGTGTACTATTTTAATACAGCAGCTGCCGCACGGTGACGGGGACTCCTCGCCAGTTGATGATGCAGCCAGGTGTTGTCACTATAGAGTGTCTCACTTGTCTCTGGCCACTCTAGCGAGCAGCAGCTGTCGCACGGTGACGGGGACTCCTCGCCAGTTGATGAGGCAGCCAGGTGTTGTCACTATAGAGTGTCTCACTTGTCTCTGGCCACTCTAGCGAGCAGCAGCTGTCGCACGGTGACGGGGACTCCTCGCCAGTTGATGAGGCAGCCAGGTGTTGTCACTATAGAGTGTCTCACTTGTCTCTGGCCACTCTAGCGAGCAGCAGCCGGCCGCGCTCCTTGTCCAGCTGCCGCAGCTGTCTCACGGTGACGGGGACTCCTCGCCAGTTGATGAGGCTGCTGGCTGCGACCAGTTTCTCTAGTTCAGCACAGCGCCGGATTAGCTCGCTTTCGGAGATGCTTCCGTCACTGGAAAAAGGAACTCTTTGAGTACCTTTCCACCAAAGCTACGTGACGTTCGATATGTACCAATCACAGCTAGGCATCGTAGAACATGTGTTATAGATGTGCTACGTTACGAAAATGTAACTGTGGGAAGAAATAACATCTTGTGTGGGAAGAAATTAATGACGCCAAAAAAAATTACTAATATTGTAAACTAATCAAGTATCAAATTAATCCTAGTCTAAATAAGGCTAGCGGAACTATCTGTAAGACAGTAATATGACATTCGGCAAAACCAGGGTTTTCAATTTAACAAAAACCTTCCTTATTAACACTGATATACTAAAATTGTTGCCTTTCCGAACAGAATTTTAGCAGGATCGCCATGTATGGTACTAAATTAGCTATGAGACAAGTTATGGTGCTACGACTACCTCAGAAAGACATCTGTTTTAATTAATTAAATCACTGAATGAAACAAACACTGATGTATAATACAAAATTTTAATTCATACACTCCACAAACATTACAATTCTGAAAAGTTCTCAATACTCACGTCTCCTTGAGTATAGTATCGAGCAAATCACACGCCTTGTCGAGTTGTTCCGTGCCATTGTACGCGAAGAGACACTTCTCTGCGAGGTCTAAATGCGTGCGGACGTCTAACTCGAACTCGTTTGGAGATTGGAGGACCTGGGGAAGAAAAACGCTTGTAGTAAGGTTCAATCCCCGGCCCGTACAGTCACGGACTTTAATTGATAAGCCACTTGTCACTGTGCGTATTTTAGCCGTGTAATGCAAATCGGGTTTAGTCGCTTTTACTCGTAAATCCTAATAAAGGAAGTAAAGTCATCGTATAATAAAAGAGCAAAAATTATATTTCTATCTTTATCATTGTGCGTTTATGAACTGTCACTAAGGTTCGAATCTCTTAACTAAAATGTTAAATGACGAACTTGACATTACATTCAATGCACTTAGCTTTATAATTATAACTATGACGTATTATCGGAGGTGCTCGTAAGCAACTCGGCACAAACGCCATGTTAGCGTAGTTTTCTGCAAAGGTTATCATTTCAAGCGTGGTTTCGATGAGCCAATTAAATGTTTTAACTTGACTTTTCAATAGCAAAATATAAAAATATTTCGTTTCAAGATGGCGGGTTTACCGTGCATATTCAAATCTGGTATCACGACTTCGGCCGAAGTACGGCGTTGCTACGGTTAGCCAATGACCGCTCGCGTTTTCTTCGGAAGGTGACATTACCATGGTTACATAATAACGAAAAAGTTTAACCAATAATAATTAATCCATATTTTTCCGGAAGCTGACGTTACTATAGTTACGTTATAACATCCGCTTTAGTCCTGAGACGTCAATCTAACTTCAGAGCCCAGATGGTAATTTGACTGCTAAGCTGCTATATAGGAATTTTCGTTCTCTTTCCTTTTAACGGCTGTCACTGTCAGATATTTTTTCAAAGTTAGAATTTCAGTCAGAAACTATCAAGTCTCTATTAAACATTTGTATGGCTACTGATAGATTATAGGATTAAGATAGATTGTCAAACGTCTATCTACCATTCCACAAAGGTTACATAAGTATTCAACTAACGTCAACTAGGAGCTGTGACGAATTATAAAAAAGACAGCAATAGCATTTGTCTCTGTCAATGGAAAAATAATCTAAAATTGCCCGATAACATGATATGGCTATTTATATAAATATCTTGACTTGAAAAAATACCTCGCCTATTAATGTCAGATAAATCATGGCATCCGATTTGAAGAAAACGTGATTAAATTACTAAACGGTTTTAGACAAATCTATGAAGAACTGTCGTTATCCAGTTTCATCTAGGAACAACGACATCTAGCGTCTAATAATGGGCGATGGCTTATCCTTGGTTGTCTATTGTTTGCCCGACAGTTATTTAACATAATATTCATATGCCCGAATCTAACTTGCCCGAATTTCATTTGCCCGAATGATTTGTTTACCATAAAAATTGTATGACATACTGCTTGTTTACCCGAATATTACCTTCCATAATCATACAATGCCATCCTATTTCTTTTCCATATTATTAAGTGCAATAATATGGTTTAATAGAATATTCAAATGCCAGAAGCAATTGTTGCCATATTAATTGTTGGCCATATTATTAAGTGCAATAATATTATTTAATGGAATATTCAAACGCCATCAGTAATTATAAGTTTTTTCAAATAAGTACTAGCTATATTATTAAAAGTTACAAGCGTTTGAAAAAACGGGCTTCTGGGAACCGGTCGACGAAGCCCCGCTGCGCGGGGCTTCTATTTCTGCTCTAAGGGATAAAAGGTACCTAACGAACCTATCCAGGTTAGGGTTGGGGAAATACAATATGTTCTTTTTTAATGCGGGGGGCTTCGCCCCCCGAGCCCCCCTTGTGGGGGGCTTCGCCCCCCCCGTCCCCCCTTTTTTGGTTTTACAAAAATGAGGATGCGTAAACAATGAATTAAAAATACTTAAGTATTTTTTAGTCAACGCTTTTAACTCCGCCCTACCCTAGAAACCTAACCAATCCAAGTTGGTTTTGCCCTGGTTTATTACTTGAACATTTATTTTTAAACCATTAACCTAGCACTGTGTATGCACAAAATTAAGTAGGCTAAACGAGTTGGATGTCATTTAACATTATGACAAATATTCTCGGCCAAAAAAATTAGGACGACGTTATGCGACACCACAGGCACCCAGAATACTAACCTAACCTACTTTTTAATAGCAGTTTCACTTTGTGGAGGGTCATTTGGATGACAAGTTATGTTATGGCATGTAATATTTACGGATTCCGATGATTCTGTCAAAGAACATTATGGAAATTGTCTTTTCTAGTAGCTAATTTGGATGACAAACGATGTTGTGGCATGTGATAATTACGGATTTCGATGATTCTGACAAATGACATTATGAAAATTGACTTTATGGGAAACAAAGTTTCGGGCAAATGATTAATATAGTAAACAATAAGTATGACATAAGACGTTATGAGAAACAATATTATGTGTGTTGAATAGGATGGCAAATAAAATTATGGCAAATGAAATTCTGGCAAATGCGGGTATCCCCTTATCCTTAATTTTCGTCGACGAAGGAATTTTTATTATGTCAACTAGTTTTGACATACTGAAATTTTGACGCAACAAAGATTCGTATTTAACTGACGTATCATCGGGGAACATCGGTCATGTCGTGATCGTGCCTACTAACGAATAATACCGAACCCATAATATTACACGACCAAATTGCATCCATTGCCAAGTGGCCTATCAATTAAAGTCCGTGACTGTACCAATGAGTTTTTCAAAAACTTATGTACGAAATATCATTTAATATTCACAAGTGATTTACGGTGAAGGAAAAAGTCGTGAGGAAACCTGCGAATAAATTCAAGGGTGTAAGTGAAGTTCCCAACAAGTACTGGGCCAGCGTTGGGACCACGCAAAATAGGCACATTTGATGTTGAGTTGCCAGAAGAAAAATGGCCAGAATACAATACAAAGAGACATTAGTGTGTCGTTTTGTAAGGGACTCTCCTATCTTTACACTTGTATCTGGAGCATTGATGATTTGCTAAATTAACAATAATCAGCCTGTAAACAATAATTTTAAATACTCACATTCTTATGAGTTATTGTTGAGGTACCTTAGATGATAGGATTAGATATAATGATAATACTGACATTTTTAAACGATCATAATAAAAATTGGATTTTCTCATTTTCAACAAATTTAGATCAAAACTATAAAAATTCTAAACGGCGGTCACTTTTGTCGTAATAACAGGCAAAATAAAATACTAAATGATTAAATAAAAGATATTAACACTTTAACAATCACTGGTGCGTAAAATTTAACACTTGTCTCTTTGACATAATGTTGAAACATGATGGGAAACATATTCCCTCTGCCTTATAAAGGGTTAAATAAACTCACCAGCAGTATGGAAGACAGGTCGTCGACACTGACGCTCTCCAGATAGTCCATGAGTCCCTGCACTACGCAGTCGGCACGCTTCGTCAGCGTCTCGTATCGCTTCAGGAAAGGAATCACGAACTGCTTCAGGTCCGCTACGAACGTCTTTGGTGTGGACTGTGGAAAATAACTGTTTTTACTATGGTATAAAGTCACCTATTTTACATTTTTTATTTGGTAAATTCTCAAGAAGTTTGTAAATTTGGTTCACGTTTTTGGTATTGATTGAAATTGGGGTGTCAATAACTGTCGTCACCAAAGTAACAAAACCATCTTCACTTCTTTGGTCTTAAGCATGTCTAGGTGTTCCAGCTGTCTTACCAAGCCAATAGATCCAGGTTAAAGGTAAGTTACTGACTACCTTCATCAGTAACACACAGATTTCGAGAATATTTAGCTTGTCCAGCTAAACAAACCAGGTGTCCAGGTTAAAGGAAAGTAAATAACCATCAGCATGTCTAGGTGTTCCAGCTGTCTTACCAAACCAGATGTCCAAGTATAAAAGGAAGTAACTAACCATCTTCAGAAGCCCGCAGATCTTCAGCACGTTTAGGTCATCCAGCAATCTCACCAAACACTTGTCCAGACTAAAGCTAACTCACCATCTTCATTATCATTCCGTAGCTTTTTGGCACAACTCCAGCTGCCTCAGTAACCTACAGATCTTCAGCAATTCTGGCTTATCCAGCAGTTTCACCGAACCTGGTGTTAAGTCACTGTGGGTAAAAGTCATTAACCATATCCAGCACCCCACAGGTCTTTAGCACTATGTTTTCCAGTTGTCTTCAAACCAGGTGTCCACATCACACAATATCGTCAGCCTAAATCAGTCCACCACTGGAGAAAAGCCTCTCCTATTATCTAAAATAACTAACCATCATCAGCAGTCCGCAGGCGTTAAGCAGCTAGGTTCTTCAGCAATCTCACCAAACTAGGTGTCCTGGTTAAACCTAACTGCACGTTGAGGTCGTAGAGCAGGGTGTCCAGGGTCAGCAGGTGGAACATGAGCGGGAGGCCCACGTCGCCGGCCGAGGCGAGGGAGGCCAGGGCCAGCGGTGGGAGGAACTGACCATCTTCATCAGCAGCCCACAGGTCTGCAGCGCGCTCAATGTCTCCACCTCCTCCATCGCCACCTCCACGTTGAGGTCGTAGAGCAGGGTGTCCAGGGTCAGCAGGTGGAACATGAGCGGGAGGCCCACGTCGCCGGCCGAGGCGAGGGAGGCCAGGGCCAGCGCGTGGGAGGCCAGGCCGCTGCGGGCCTCGATCTCGCGGGCGCGTTTGTCATACCTGCCACATTTAATCAGTATTTAAACGTGTTTTCATGGGTGAATAGACTTTTTTCTGTCTGTTATTACCAGTCACGCTAGTTTTATGCATAATTATGATACTTAAACTATGCAAACATGCATTTTTCTGGTGTTAATAAACCCTTTCCGAGATGAGCCATCTACAAACATGGACTAAACGCATGTTTGCATAAATTAAGTAGCATAATTTTGACTAAAACCAGCGTGACTCAGGCGTCCGTAACCATGGCAATAACAGACAGAAAAAAGTTGATTCACCGTCATTCAACGACAGTAGCAATTATACTGTTGAAAAACAGTTACCTTAGCCTATGAAGGCTTGGAAAAGAATTTCATGGTAGGATATAAAATTGGGGATACCAAACGCACCATAGCGGACAGAGTCAAGGAGCATATCACATCTGTTAAGGTGCATTCAGACCAAACGAGCATTTGCTATTCTAACCCCTACTCTAGGAATTTCGATCGTTACAGGAAACGTGATTCGTTGATTTCGTAGAGTGAGGGACAGAACAGCGAATGGAGCATTCCATGGAAATAACAACCACAGCACCGTTTTTTAAAAGTTATATTTAATTATTAATAGTATTGCTAAATAACAGACCACTATATAGATTTTTAAATTATAATACGTCAAAGTAAAAAAACATATTGACACGTTTCTTATGAGTCTTTCAGAAAAACACTATTCATTTACTTTGTTAACAGTCTTGAAGGCTCTTATTTCACAGACCATTTTGTCGACTTTCTGGCATGCTACACATACTTTATTGATATGTCGAGGTACAAAGTATATTCTATTTTACTATTTAATTATATTTATTCAAGTTCTCTTGTTTGTTTATGACAGAGCATATAACTAAATATAGTCAATGTACAGCTGTCCCGCACGAGTTTCTATGACTTTAAGTAAATATTATTTGTGTAAAAAGTGTTCCAGGATTATTTATGTTGCATGACTAAACTGAGTAACTCATTCATCTGAGTAACACATATTTTAAGTGAGTTTAAAGTTATTGTCCCGCACGCGATCTTTTGCAAGCACAAGTGATAATTGCTGTTTTTACTGAAACTGCTTATTTTTTTCTCCAAAATGCCAAGGGATAAAGCGGCTATTCATAAAAAATGTCGCGAAAACGATAATTACGAGACCCCGATTTCATAAAAAATAGTTATTTATTATACAAGGGGGCAAAGTTGTTGTTTAACTGTCGTGCCAATATTGAGACCTGAGCTAGCGAAAGATTCCAAAATTGAGCCACGAGCGTAGCGAGTGGTTCAAAAACTGGAATCTTGAGCATTGCGAAGGTCTCAAGGCACGAGAGTTAAACAAACTTTGCCGCCAAGTGTAATACAACTTTTTTCCCCTCACTATCGCGAGGAAATATGATTACAAATCTCATCCAAATATAAATTAACTTAAAGAAACTATTTAAAACTCAATGTCGAAACGTATCGTAGAATAGAGTTACTTATGGAACATAAATATTGCCAATGGCTTACAAAGTCACATGAGAAACGACCAATTTAACATGTGAGCTCCGATTGCGCATGTTTACTACGGTCATACAGATCCACTTATACTAGGCAGTAGGGGGCTATAGGAATTAGAGAAATGTCAAATTACTTTATTCACAAGTGTGTAAAAAGCGTTTTTACCCGCTCGTATTAAAGGATAAACGAGCGCTTTACGAGCTAGTGAGGGGAAAATTAAAATTTACGTATAATTAATTAAAAACTGTTAAAGAAAGAAACTACGACGGTTAAGAAGCTTAATGAGTTAAGAGAACGTGAACGTGATAAAAAACGAAGACAAAGAGAGTTAAAAAGGAGTCAGTCATTTTCAGAAACTCATGCATATGCTTCGATGGCGGTAGCAGGGCCCTTTTCTAAGACAAATAACCCTCCAACCCAATCTCCGTACAGATGTTCACGGACAGCATCAAAGGCTAAGGCCTTAAAAGCTGTACGAAGTCTACCGCCTTCGCCTAAAAAGGACGTTATAAAAGGACTTTGTCATCGTTACAATATAAAACTTGCTGAAGACATGAGGCGTGATTTGGAATGTGTCGATGAAGACCTCGCATGGAAAAGGTGTCGTAGATGGAGTAGGGGGCAATTTGATGCTCAGTCAAGCTCAGGACATACGCGCTATACAGTCTGCTAAAGATTTCATCAAAGTTGCATCGCAAGTAATTAAAACAACTACGATGTTCTACACACCTCAGTCAGAAATAAGAATAACACAAAAAAAAAATTAAACCGTGGGCCAAAGTCAAACCTATTCAGGGAATTTCAAAATTTCACGTCATCATCACGTGTGACTCAAATATAGTTAAAACAAAGAAAAATGCAGTTCGTGAGGAATTTAAAACTTTAAATTTGTAATTTTCCATTTAACATGACTTAGATTGCGAAATTAACACTTAGTTTCTACATAAAACTTGTATTTATCCATTTATTTTTCACCTCAATCGTACTCGTCCCGCACGAGTCTAACCTGTCCCGCACGAGATTCTGCAATCTTCATTTTATATAAAATAATTCAAAGATATATTTTTCATTTTATTTGCGGAAATATGCTAAGTGTTATTACGTCAACTATAATAAAAAAATCGGTCATAATCGGTGCGTTCAATTCGCTGAAATATCAATTTTAATAACCACGTCACAAACGGCGGTGGATTGGCTGTCCCGCACGCGACTTTAAATCGCGTGTCGAGTATTCATATAATACTGGTTTAATTCTTCATAATATTATATCATCTTGTAGCTTAAGGTCCATTGTATCGCCACTTTCTGTATATTTTAAAATATGTTCTTTTTTGCGTGTTTTACAGTAACACAAAGTTTAAAATCATCGTACAAATGTCCCCCACGAGACCGTGGAATGCTCCGAATGCTCGTTTGGTCTGTATGCACCTTTTGAAAACGTCTAAGGAATAAGTCTGCTGTGACCGAGCATTTGTTGGAATCCGGATCAAACTACTGGATTGAGCTCCATAACCCAAACATCCTCTCAACCGAATATTGCTGAGAAACCGACAATTATGAGAAACTATTGAAATTAAGAAACATCGGAATTTCAATTAAAATGAGGGGCAAGGAATCTCGTCTGTGAGATCTAACCTCGTATAATGGCTTAGGCGAATTTCGTTTTTGCACGTGTCTCGTACGACGTTTTTTAGTACAGATGGCCCTCCGAAGTTTTGCACCTGACGTAAAATTACACACTTCTCGCACTAGAGCCTAAAAAGGCCCCATCTGTACTAAAAAAGATTTATTTCTGTACAAAATACATTTCATATACGAGGTTGAGTCATACACCCTAGACATACGAATCACACAACCATCGAAATGTAAGCGTGGTGCAACATACATTTTGAAGCCATTTAATGTTGTGAGTGTTGTGTGTAAGCCTAGTGACAACGCTAGGCTAGAAGTGAATAATCAAGACCAAGTGCGGGTAGTTCGCAAAACCTGGTTCACGATACATTTTCTCGCCAGTCTGCCTGCGACCACGGGAGTAACGTCATGCCCGAAATGTCATCATCATCATCATCATCATATCAGCCGAAAGACGTCCACTGCTGAACATAGACCTCCCCCAAAGATCGCCACATTGACCGGTCCTGCGCCACCCGCATCCAGCGGACTCCTGCGACCTTCACCAGGTCATCGGTCCACCTTGTGGGGGGCCTACCCACGCTACGCCTTCCGGTACGTGGCCGCCACTCAAGAACCTTCCCGCCCCAACGGCCATCGGTTCTACGCGCAATGTGCCCCGCCCACTGCCACTTCAGTTTAGCGATTCGGAGAGCTATTTCGGCTACTTTAGTTCTGCTGCGGATGGTCTCATTTTTAATCCGATCACGCAGAGAGACTCCTAGCATAGCCCTCTCCATAGCCCTTTGGGTGACTTTGAGCCTTCTTATGAGGCCCATTGTAAGCGGCCACGTTTCAGTACCGTATGTCATCACTGGCAACACACACTGATTAAAGACTTTCGTCTTCAAACACTGCGGAATATTGGACGAAAATATGTGTCGTAGCTTCCCGAACGCTGCCCAACCGAGTCGGATTCGACGATTGACCTCTTTCTTGAAGTTGGACCTACCTAACTGAATAGTTTGCCCTAGGTATATATATATATTCGTCTACAACTTCGAGTGTAAATTCTCCGATTATTACGGGAGTTGGTGCTACATGGGAATTCGACATGATTTTCGTCTTATCCATGTTCATCCTAAGACCAACTCGCTCGGAGGCTTTACTGAGGTCAACGAGCATAGTACTTTAGTCCTCCAAGGTCTCAGCCAAGACTACTATATCGTCAGCGAATCGAAGGTGAGTGAGGTACTCGCCGTTTATGTTGATACCCAGCCTTCTCCAGTCCAGAGTCTTAAAGACATCCTCCAGTGCAGCGGTAAACAGCTTAGGGGAGATGACATCTCCCTGCCTAACTCCCCGCTGCAGCAGAATAGGCTTCGAGCTCTGGTCTTGGAGCCCGAAATGTCAGGATATAATTAAACGGTTTACGCGATTAAGCCCCGTTTGTCTTTAAAAGATAAATGAAGCAATTATTCTAAAACCTGACGATCCGCAAACATACTACACCCTGTCCAATAAGTTCGAATACACATATTTTACCTCAGTTCTAAAAATACAGGAATCACAGGTTATCAAATAGTAATGTAAAGTAAAGAGTATTTTCATCTTAATAAAATACAACCACAATGAATGTGTCATATCCGCAGTGTCTAAGAAGAGAAGAGTGTAAAGTGGCAATAAAATACTTGCTCGGCACGCAGGTGACGAGTTAATTTTTATTACGAGAATCCGTATGGGGTAGAACAGACTTATCGTGTTTAAAATTGGCGATTGTGGGTGCCAAGTATAGAACACATTCCCGGCTATCAGAAAAATGATCCTAGGTTCCAGGGCTCACCATCGACCATGGCGTGGGATGCAGTATGGAAGCGAGTTACACTGCCTTCAGTACTTTTAGATAAAAGCGTTAAAATTAACGTTTTTTTCTATAAAACCAAATTTATGGAGAAGATAAATGCTCCTAAGTTTAAAAGGTGCTTGGGAAAGAGTATCATGTGTTCTAACAAGACGCAGCTCCAGCACAGACGGCAAATGGCGTTCCAGCGTGGTTTCAGACTAAATTGGCAGTTTTTTAGCCGAAACATGAATTGCCATGCAGTCCTCCAGGTTTAGGCGTATTAGATTATTTTGAATGGTAATACATGCTTTAAATACTACATTTTTATAAAATCAGGAACTTAGATCATTTCAAAAAGGTTACCAGGGGTATTTGGGGTCAAATGTGAAGAAAATGGTGCGTGCCGCGTATGATCCGTTTGAGGCTGGTAAAAAAATTATAGCTGGAGTTATTCCAAAATATTTATTGTGAATATAGTATATAAGTGTGCCATTCATAAAGCATAATAATAACTGTAGGATCTTTTTGCCCATTTGTTTTATTCGATATTTGTCCTGTATTCGGATTTATTGGACACGGTGTACAATAGCAGATATCTAGATTGAGAATATATTGTTATCTAGCTAAGTTGAATAAGATTGGAAGCTTCATACCACTGGGTGAGGTCTTCGTTAGGCGCCGCGGGGTCTGAATCCGGCGAGCTGTCTTCCGACCAGTTGGAGCTCCAAATCGATCTAAACAAATTAGTATAGTACATTACATCAGAGGCCGGGAAAATGAGGATTTCCGGCCAAGTTGGTATATACATAGTACATAGATTTCATATTAATAAATATTTTTCTCAAACATACAAAGAGATACAAAAAAAATAATGACAATGTTGTCGAAATTAAAAAAACGTTACTTTGCAGGCCTAGGCCTGAAAAGTGTTATGAAATTCCATTTCCATCCCAGTGAGTTACTGCGCCCTAAAAGCGATACTTCCGAGTCTATTTTAAGGAACGTAAAGACAATATTTCATTGCATGTTTGAGGAAAATATTTATTAATATGAAATCTCTCATAATCAAAAATATACAAATTTTTAGGCTTCCGTAGTAAACTTCCTTATAGTCCCCTTATAGTCTTGCCATGTCCGTCTGTCTGTCTGCAGCATAGCTCAGTGGCCGTTAGTACTTGCAAGTTGGTACTGGTATACATATTGAGCCCACCGTCAAAGAATAAAATACGAAGAAGTAAAGCCGGATTCTTCTCAGGCAGTGGTGTAGGGTTAGAACCGGAAGTAGCTTTTTTTCTCTCATTCGCTGTTTAGTTTAACGAGTCAAAAGCGCTCGTTGCTGGGCCTAATTGAATAAATAATATTTTGACTTTGACTTTGAAAGACCAGTACGGTGTTTCTATGCGATTTTGTTACGCGTTTTTTGTGTTCATTACCATCACCACTTTATTTACCGTTTTATAAAAGCAAACGAGACTATTATGCCAAAATAGCAGACAAACATGCGTCTGCTATAAGATAATCGAAAATGACTCCACTATTTATACGCAGTTCGTCAATAATTTGGGAATGGTAATGACTTGATTGTTGCGACTGAATAATCGCATAGAACTACCCAGTACAGCATCAGGAGCAGCGGGCACTAACCTGAAGATCTCCTTGCGACACCAGTCGTTATCATACTCGGCGATCTTCACCGGACTCGCCGCGGCTTCGGGCCGCTCCTTCACCGGCAGCAGATGCTGGTAGTCCATGGGGTGAACCGTCTCTGGAAGGTTCTCCAGAACTGCTAGCTGCATCGCCACGGTTCTGATGAGGAAGATAAAGATCTTCAACTATTTTGGTGACCACTGTAGCTCTGTCTGTAGCGATTTTTTCGATTACCTCCTACATGATATATAGGGTGTTTGGGATAACGATGTAGGAATTTCTGGAGGTGGTAAAGGAGACTAATTGGAAGAGTTTGAACCCTATTTACCTTAGTCCAATATGTGACAGTTTTTTTTAATACAAAAAAATTGAACTCACACTTGCCTACTAGTTAACTACAAGAAACTTATTTTGTTTGGTGACGGCGTTCAACAATTGATCGACGATAACTTTTAAACTAATTGCTATTTTGTTGTACTTTTTTTTGTAATCAAAACCTAGAAAATCAAGCTTGTTTTTACACAAATAGGAAGACTCATATCCCGACTACTTTTTTTTCACAGGCCGATAAAGTTTAATTTACTGTTAGAAATCAGAAATGATGAACTAGAAAAATTATTAAAAAAATGTTGTGTGTGACAAGTGGGAGTTCAATTTTTTTTATTTATTATTCAACAAATTGTTATGTTAATTATAAAAAAATCAATGCTATTTATTGCATATTTTGTTTTAAATTTAACTTTTTAAGTACATTTTTGGTATAAAACTAAACATTTTGAAAAACGTGATTTAAAAAAAAACTGTCACATATTGGACTAAGGTAAATAGGGTTCAAACTCTTCCAATTAGTCTCCTTTACCACCTCCAGAAACTCCTACATCGTTATCCCAAACACCCTGTATACAATAGTATTACAGTGAAACCCCGTTGATACGAGTACGATTCTGTAGGGACCAGAAAAAATAAGCGTCTTGAGCGGGAAATCTTATCATGCGGGAAGAAGAAATCCAATTCATCAATCAAAATCATACAATTTTCGTAAAATTTCTTCTTTCGTGGAGAAATGTTTTACGAAAAATATATCATAACTAATGTATTTAATGAAATACTTTTTCGTTTATTGCATAAATTAAATTGCATTAGTTAACTGATTTGGGTGCCTAGATAAACAAATGTATGAAACAAATTTTACTGGAGTTGCACCTGCGGATGTATAAGAAAGGATCAAGAACTTTGCCAGTCGCAAGGGGCGGTCGCTAGTAGTGATATCTTCGGTGTAACATTCAATCGGTATGATAAAATCATAACCGGTAATAAATAGTGATTCGGGTTACCGATAGCGTATTAAACGGGATGATAAATCGCATTAAGTGAGTAAAATGTATTAAGTGAAAAAAATGTACGAAAACCTACTTATATTTGCAGGGAAAAGCAAAAAATCTCGTATTATACATAAAATCGTATTAAACGTGATCGTATTAAGCGGGTTCTACTGTAATTGTGCACGCACATACTTTTTATTATTATAGAGTGTAATTATTTAATTTTCCGAGATGGATTCAGAATTGAAATGGGATGCGCTCTGCAGTTATTAATACTTTAAAGTATAAGTAATTTCGCCAGAGTTGAGGTGAATGATTACACACACATCCAACCGAAGTAAATTTGTCAGCCTGCGTAGCCTAGTTGGTAGGTTGCCTACGAAGCTGGAGGTTCCGTGTTCGAATCCCGGCGAGGGCATTATTTGTGTATTTATTTATCACAAATACTTGTTCCTTGGTCATGGCTTCGTCGCCTGGTACCCACATCACAAGCCTTAATTGAGCTTACCGTGGGACTAGGTCGATTTGTGTAAAGATGTCCAAAAATATGTAAAAAAAAATGATGAATGAATGAATGACTTGCGTCAAAATATTGAAGAAACTTTTTGGTCAATCTTACAGTTGCAATTGGGTTTGCTGTCAGTAAGAAAAAAGAACTCTAATTTCAAATTCCCCGTGTTTTTACATGACATGTCGATGTGTGCGTGACCTCAACTCTTATGGAACTATCTATATGTATAAAACAAAACATGTTATTTTATTATTTGGTATGAAATTGGCGTTTTGTATAGAGAATTTTGTAAGTCTATTTTCCATACAAGGAATTTTGTGTATATTTTTTTCATATCCTAATCAACATGAACCAAATTTTGCCAGTAATATGAGACACTTTTAAGGCGTGTTTTATATATCTCTATTTCATAAAATAAGGTACTATAAGACATTTATACCTATATCAAACATATGAACCGGCAGCATATAGCAAGAGTGGTTTTCAAAGCCTTTTTTAGAATATCACTTAAGGAAAAAAATAGTGTGAAAAAACCTTTGTTACTGTTAAAAACAAAAAATATATCTAATTTACTTTTTAGATAATAAAATTAGGGACCAAGTAAACTCTATGACGAAAAACGCCAATTTCATAGGTAAGACCCAATATTATGCGTATGTATTAGCGAGGATTTGTGGAACTTGTGCCGTCAGATTCCAATCGCCCAAGAAGTAGCGCAGCGGAAGTGGAGATGGATCGGGCATACTCTGCGAAGAGGAGCAACGAACCTCGCTAGTATCGCCTTTGAGTGGAGGCCTCAAGGTGGAAAACGAGCTCGTGGTCGCCCTGTACACACGTGGAAAAGAAGCGTGGAGAGCGAATTGCGAGCCGTAGGTCTGGAGCGAAGCCAAGAAGGTTACTCAAGACAGGAAAGCGTGGAAGGATTTTTTTTTATACCACGTCGGTGGCAAACAAGCATACGACCCGCCTGATGGAAAGCAGTCACCGTAGCCTATGGGCGCCTGCAACATCAGGGTGTCACATGCGCGTTGCCGACCCAATAAAAATAACGTTGGCACAACAAAGTGGCTCCACTCCACCTGATCGTAAGTGAAAAGTAGAGCCCAAATCGAGGCGGCAACGAACAGGAGACAATCAGTAACCTGTTAGTTGCCACCGCCTTGCTGGCCCGCTAGATGCTGGTAAATACACCGGCTGACCCCGAAACACGGCAAACACGTAGCCAACCAGGCGGGTACTAGTAAAAATACCCTACCACCGGCTGAGAAGCTGGCTACTCAGTATCCTGGATCTTGTGGAGGCCCTATGCACCTCCGGGGTGCCCTAGGAATTACAACAACAACAACATTAGCGATACCGTATGTGCGGCCATAGACACGTGAGCGCCTCTATGCGGCCCTCCTTGGCGATCTCGACGGCGCTGTGCAGGACACTGTGGGAGCGCAGGCGGTCGTATTCGTCCTTCACGTATGTCGATTTCTCGCAACGAAGTATTGCCTGGGAAAATCGGTATTTTTCTTAGTCATATGTCTTGATATTTAGAAAATAATCTAACGCATATGTGATATAAAATTCACATGTATCATATAAAAGCAAAATCAGCAATATTCAACATGGTTGTATTGGATGTTGCTAATTTTGTATAGCATTCGTCAGTTGAAATTAAAAAAAGGTAACCAAATATGGTTAACTTTCCATAGCATTTGACGTCTTTGACACATATCGTGAAACAAGTTCGCAGATATATTATATTTTGACATTTGATATCCATAATTTTAATGTAAAATGTAAAGGTGAAACTAAGATTGTGTTCTGAATGCTGATTATGAAATATTGTAGTCAGCCTCTGTAGCCTAGTTGGTAGTGACCCTGTCTACGAAGCTGGAAGTTCCGGGTTTGAATCCCGGCGAGGGTATTATTTGTGTATTTATTTATCACAAATATTTGTTCCTTGGTCATGGCTGTGTATGTATTTAAGTATCTATATGTATCTATCTACTCGTACATATTATATATATCGTCGCCTGGTTCCCATATCACAAGCCTTATTTGAGCTTACCGTGGGACTGCACAGAGGTCACGATAGTAGCTAAAATTCGAATAAATTGATGATCTACTTTGACTGCTTTTTTTAGCAAGGAGAGTAGTTTATACTACGTAGTTTTAGAAAACATAAAATATTTGGCATGTGTGGGAATAAACATCTTTGGTATAAGCTTTCAAAGTTAGTTATCTAAAAGTGCAATATTTACTCGTCGTTTTAAAATTGATTATGTACATGACTGTTTTAGTGAAGGCCATAATTATTTAAATGGAGGTACAGAAGGGTATTTTCTATCGTTTTTAATAACATTTTATTATTTTCCCTGTCACTTTTTTATTATAATATTTATTTTACGCGAGCCATCAAAACAATCAATGACGATTTCGATTTGAGAAATATATCGAAGCTTTTAGTTTAGAAACCCCTCGAGTCCCTTAATGATTCATATGTCGTTTTGTAGCCTAGAAAGTGCTTTATCGTGAGCAAGTGATAATTCTACCGAAGATTGCCGAAGGTCTTGGCGGTAGCCTTTTTACGAAACTGAAATTTAAGGACAAATAAGCGTACTTAATGATTTTTAAGAGCGAGGAGGGGGGAAATCAATTGCTCGTTCTCACGTAACTTGTTTTTAGGGTTCCGTAGTAAACTAGGAACCCTTATGGTTTCGCCATGTTCGTCTGTCCGTCTTCCGCACCATAGCTCAATGGCCGTTAGTACTATAGTGTGGGGTATCGTTGAATAGGTCTTTCAAAAAGAATAAGGGTCCCAAAAGAAAGTTTTTTTTACCCACAAAATTTCAAGAATAACAAGTAACACTGATTTGCTCATTAAATTTTTGCTGACATCCGATTTATACATAACTGGTTTACGAAATTTACCTCACAAAAAGTAGGAATCTTTATTTAAAGCTTGTATTTCTCTTATTACAGATCAAATAAATCTTAATATAACATAACGTACTGTTTTTTAGACTTTTATTGCGACTTTAGAATTTTAAGCACTGTTCTTTGAACGCCTGACCACTGTGGACTGGGTCGATTTGTGTAAGATGTCCCAAGATATTTATTAATTATAATCTACATTAGAGTATTCCTTTTAAAATTTTAATACAAAAATCGTTCTATTATTTTCCAAATATTTTTTTAATTTATTTTTTTATAGTCTGCTTCTGTTATTCAGGCATTTCTAGAATTTGTAATCTATGTAGTACTGTGTCGTATCTTTGAACAACTGTACAAGTAACTTTATTTAGGAATAAGTTATTAAAATATATTAGTACACTACGACACAAGTGCGAAAAACATAAAATCCGAAACGAGTGGCGATGTTTTAAAACGAATTTCCTTTTTGCACGTGTATCGTACGACGTTTTTTAGTAAGTTAACCCTCCGAAGTTTTGGACCTGACGTAAAATGAGCCACTTCTCACACCTGTCCGTAAAAAAGGCACCATCTGTACTGAAAAATATTATAAGACACTAATTATGCGCCTTTACGGCTGATTTCAATAAGAACAATGCTACATTTATCTTCAAAATCTTCTATCTTCACGTCTCTATGTTTACTTCTGCACAACACTACACAATATCTCTCGTCCCTCTCCATCGTTACCTCGTAGAGCGAGACGCGCTGCCTGTAGAACAGCATGACGTGGCGACAGCGCAGCAACTCGCTTGTGTACGCGTTCAG